>APFE031633249.1:82705-97860 GCA_000404065.3 Pinus taeda
TATAAACTTTATAACAAATTATATAATAAGGAATTGTTATATGACTAATATATTTACGAATGTTATGTTGAAGGGTTATAACGGTTATGATGGAGGGATGAAATGTTTGACCGAAACTAAAAATCAAAGATCGAGTTTTTCCAACGACTCTGGGTGATTTGGATGGGAGGATCGTGGGGACACGATACAATGCAAAACGAAAGCAGGCAAGTAATGAGAAATGTGGAAGGAGTTATCGAGGATGAGGGTTATTTTTGACGGAATTGGCGGCAGCGAAAAGGATTACACGGAACTAGTCGATGCAGACGACAGCGTGTGTATGCATCGAAGGTGGTGTGGAATGAGGGCGGTGCCAGGCAGATGACAACGAATCGCACTAGTGGCAGCGTGTGTATGTATCGGAGGTGCAGATCAATAGAGCCCGAGGAACAAACTCGCTCCGATACCAGTGGAACAGAAAATGCTAGAACGCAGAATAAATATATAAATATGTTATTAAAAGAGATGAAAATTACAGATGATGATATTACAATTGCGGGAGCCTGGCTTATATACCGCCAGGAACACCCTTTGGGGAAAGGGCATGATCTTATGATCGTGCCCTTTCATCTAATTTAACTAATATTTAATAATAACCTAATTTAACTAATTTTTACATAACAAAATATGTTGTAGAAGACAACGTGGAAAAGTACAAGGGTAGGTTCGCAGCAAAGGGGTGTGCACAAAAAGAAGGGATAGATTATGAGGAGACCTTCGCCCCAGTTTCTAGATACACTTTTATCCGATTATATGTCCCTAGAAGCTCAGATGGGATGGCAGATTCACCAAATGGACATCAAGACAGCCTTCTTGAACAAGGTGATAGAGGAAGAAGAGTACATGGAATAGCCAAAGGACTTTGAGACTCATCAGAGGTGAACTCATGTGTGCAGACTGGAGGAATATTTATACGGACTCAAACAGGCTCTTAGGGCATGGTATGGTAGGATTGACACCACTTGCAGTAGAAGGGATTCATCAAGAGTGAGGTAGATCCCAACCTTTACTATTTGATCATAGAGGGTGTGTCACTCATTCTAGTTTTGTATGTGGATGATCTCCTTTTGACTGCATCATCAGGGCTGACATAGAGGACTAGAAGAGGAACCTGACAGCAGAGCTTTACATGAAGGATTTGAGGTCGATGCACTATTTCCTAGGATTTGAAGTGTGGCAGAAAGATGTGGAGATCTTCCTTAGGCAAGGAAGATACACTACAGATATTCTGAAGAGGTTCAGAATGCAAGATTGTAAACCCATATCTACACCCATGATCACCAACTGGAAGAAGATAGATGCATCGAATGACAAGGATGTCGACCCCACCTTGTATAGATGGCTTATTGGGCCTCTCATTTATTTGGCCAACACTAGGCCAAATATTTGCTTCGCAGCCAATACCCTAAGTCAGTTCATGATAGAGTCGAAGAGGGTACATTGGGTAGCAACGAGGCATATTCTGAGGTATGTTCACGACAAAGTCGAGTATGGTTGAGATATACTTGAGGGTTTGACATCTGTAATGTTCCTTTTAGTGGTGTTCCTTATCACATGGTTAGGATGGACTTTCAAAGTTGGGGGCACACAGGTCACAGGTGCGGGTTGGTGTCATCAACATTCCCAAGAGCTTTTGGAGGGGTTTTGAGGAGTTTCTATGAGGTGTGGTAACATTCACTTGGTATATTATATCATCCACACAATTTTCCTTTCATTCTGGTACATTCTGACAACTTTCAAAAACAAAGTTATTTTTGGGCCCAACTCAATTAATTACGCTTAAGGTGGCATTCCAAGAGGAATACTTGAAAGAACACCATAGTGTAATAGCTAGTTGGAATCGAAGTGAGAAAATCTATAAAATGGGATGGTTAGGTGTGAGTTTCAGTGCTCGAGAAGGCATGGTGGTCAATTTACCCTTTCCCCGCATTAAAAAAGAATATTTTAATTGAAATAAATGAGGGAAAAGTGCTCCAAGATTAAAATAATAATAGAATAGGAGATTCTAGAGGGGTCCATTAGATCCATAAAAGAGGAGGAGAAGACCATTGGAGGACATCTTGGATTTGATATTTCTTCTTGTATGATAGTTTGGGAACTCGATTCTCTACTTCCTTGGTAGCCCCAGGACGGAAACCCTCGGGTGATTTAGTGAGATTGAGCGAGCACCCATCCATCTCCCCTTGGTGAATTCATCCCGAAATCATGGGAGAGCTTAGCAATGGCAGTTCAGTTCAGTGTGGGAAGCTGGTGCAGTGCAACAGATTATCTTAGAGGCCACTGTTTATCTCAACTATTTTAGTTTTATATGCATGTAACCCCAATTCCTCCATTATAATAAACACTGAGATTTTTCCTGTTCATTTTGTCACTAGATCGCAGTACTCTATTTGTTTTATTTTACATGGCAATATTTTGCTGAATGAATGATAATTTAATTGTGAAATTTGGGTTGAGTATGATTTCTACAAATTTAGCAAAATATCTCGTTTGAGACATAACATTGTTATCAGAGTTGTGCATCCTGCCAGCCTAAGGGTTTTAATCCCAAATTTTCAAAGGTCTATTTTGAAGGTATTTTGTTGCAGAAATTTTATCCAAAGCATTAGCCATTATACAAAAACATATTTTGTAAATATTAGACAATTTCTCTTGGATTTTTTTGCCCACTTAATAATCATATTAGCCAAGTCACTTGGAAGTGCGGTTAATTTCATTTAGAAGGGCGGATTATTTTAAAAACAAGTATATATATATCTATATGTGTGTGTGTGTGTGTGTGTGTGTGTGTGTGTGCATGCGGCTTGATCGAAACATTAGTGGGGGTCGAATTGATTGAAACATTAGTGGGGGCCAATTTCTTTTAATGCTATGGAGGCCGTGAAAATAATCAGAAGTTGTCGTATTAAAATCAAAGGGTCGAACTTACTTTGCTAGAAGTGGAGTTAATTCCTAGCAGTCGTCCAAATTATTTTTGGGAATTTGATTACTAATTGATAGTAGAGACTTTCCGGAACTTGTACAGCAGTGCAACTTCTACCTTTGGAAAGAAGCTTGAGGTTTTGCAAATCATGGCCATAGTTAGAAAATATATAATCATGTTTGAATGGGGTGTGATGACTTGATCCATTAGATTCTCTAATGCTTCTTGAGCATTAAGAAACATCATCCTTACATAGTAAAAAAAAACATGTTGTCCATTTTGTCTTCAGTTATGGGAGACTGTGATGCCATTTGCAAGAAGATGCAATCTGAGTTATTGGCCATTTGGAGGAAGGAACAATCGATTTCACCAACTTCTTATGAGCTATCCAAAAGGTTGATTAAGTAGAACATTGGGTTGTTCAGGAGACAATTGACCAGGGCGGAGTTTCTTAGGTTTGGGGGATCATGTGGCAAGAATGAGTTGAGGAGGAAGGGACTTTGCTTTGTTTGCAAAGGACCTTGGGGACCTAACCACTCATGCTTGAGTGACACTGAGGAGATGGAAGAGATAGATCAAGAGGAGGTACTACTGACTTTCTAGTTGAGCATTCTTCTTTTTTAGTTGAGCCCATGGGTTCTTATGGGGATGCCTCTAAGGAGCATGAGCAATCATGTGGAGGTAATGACAGTAGCTCAAATATGCATCCATGTGTGGTAGAGGAGTATGATGAGCAACTGAGTGTTCCAATGAGGGAAGGAGATCAGGGAGTAGATGATTCGATGATGTTTCAACATAGAAGAGCATGAGTCAGATGATACACATAGTGTGCGTGATGGGCCATTTTTGGAGAGTCAACCAGTGGCTCATGTTGAGCCCATGATGGAGGAGCAAGCAGTGTTGGGGCCAACCATAGGAGAAGAGTAAGCAGATGTGTAGGCAACCACCAGGGAAGTATTATTTGCGTATATTGGTCATCAAGAAGCATTGGGACCTCAGAGGACAGTTTTGCAGGTGAAGAGTAGACCAGAGAAGCGTGGAGCTTCCGAACAGATGAGAGAGGCCCTGTTGGATATGGTGGTGCATCCATCTTTAGGCCTACCCATTGATGAGGTGTAGATAGACACAGTGGCAACCAGTAGAGTTGTAGTGTTTCTAAGTCGCAGCCCTCTCCAGGAGTATATAGATAGGGCTTGTAGAACATCTTGTCCAGTTTTGCGTACTATAGAGAGGGGCAGGTTTCCTCAAACAAATCTTGTTGATTGACTAGGAAGAGTATTCTGATTTGAGAAGGGATCCATATCAGCCTAGTAGACTCGTACCTTACATGGGTGTTCATGCATTGGATTGGCGAGAGATCATGAGTTGGTACCCTATTGATGGAGTATCATTTTTAGTCAAGAGCATTGTACTACAGGAGCCCTTAGAGGTGAGGGATACTACATGCTTAAGTTGGAAGAAAGATGTAGGCTGGCCACTCATCAGTATCTCAGCACAACATCACCATGGTGAGGTTGACCTTAGGCTATGCCAAGGGTTGGATTCGAGAGAGGTGATGAGTTGGTATACGGTGGATGGAGCAACACTCATGATTGGAGTTATAGCATAGCAAGAGAAATGGAGTCTCAATACTTGTTCTTGGTGGCGTTAAGATCCAAGAGGATTTGTTGATGACAAGTTCAGTTAGAGATTGGTCTAGGATCTGGGCATTGAGGGGTTTGTTCATGGTGCGTTGACACAGAGGCAGAGCGTCACCTAGTGGTTCGTATGGGATCCATGCATTGGACCACCAAATTGGTCCACAAGTTTGGATTGCTTGAGGGAAAGCAATCTTGGGGCGAGTGGATTTGTAATGTTCATTTTTGTGGTGTTCCTTATGACATGGTTATGATGGACTTTCAGAGTTGGGGGCACACAGGTGTAGGTTGTAGGTCGGTGTCATTAGTAGGCGTAGAGGCTTTTAGAGGGGTTTTGAGGAATTTCTATGAGGTTCAATGGCATTCACTTGGGATATTTCATCATCTGCACAATTTACCTTTCGTTTCGGTGCATTCCAAAAACTTTCAAAAAATAGAGTTATTATTGGGCCTAACTCAATTACTTATGCTTAAGGTGGCATTCCGAGAGGAATACTTTACAAAACACCTCACTGTAATAGCTCATTGGAACGGGAGCGAGAAAATCTACAATATGGGATGGTTGGTTGTGATTTTCAGTTGCCCGAGGAGACATGGTAGCCAATTTACCCTTTTCTTGCATTAAAAATAATATTTTAATTTAAATAAAGAGGGAAAAGTGCTCCATGATTAAAATAATAATAAAATAGGAGGTTCTAGAGGGGTCCATGAGATCTATAAAAGAGAAGGAGAAGACCATTGGAGGACATCTTGAATTTTATATATCTTCTTGTATGAGAGGTTGGGAACTTGGTTCGCTACTTACTTGGTAACCCCAAGACAGTAAACACTCATGTGATTTAGTGAGATTGGGCAAGCATCTATCTCCCCTTTGTGAATTCATCCAGAATTCACTAGAGAGCTTAGAAATGGAAGTTTAGTTCAGTTTGGGAGGTCAATGCAGTGCAACATATTATCCACAAGGCCAATGTTCATCTCAGCAATTTTGGTTGTATATGCATGTAACCCCAGTTCATCCATTATAATAAAAGCTAAGAAATTTCTTGTTCGTTGTGTCATTAGATTGTAGTGCTCTGTTTATTTTATTTTACATTGCACTCTTCTGTTTAATGAATGATAATTTAGTGTTGAAATTTGGGATGAGTTCGATTTTTGCAAATTTAGCAAAATATCATGTTTGGGACATTAGAACATCGAATTTTGTGGCTACACAAATGTAGATTGGGCAGGAAAAGTACCTCCAGGTACTGCTTTAGTGTTGGATCAGGGATGGTTTCTTGGTGTAGCAGGAAGCATAATTTAGTAGCACTAAGCACTACAAAAGCAGAGGATATTGCAGCCAACACAATTATGTGCGAAGCTATATGTCTTTGGAAGCTACTGGTAAGCCTATTTAGGCAAAGGATAGAGGCGACCAGTGTCTAGTGTGATATTCAGAGTTGCATAAAGCTCTCTGAAATTCCAGTGTTCACTCTTCATAAAGCTCTTTGAGATTCCAGTGTTTCATGACAGGTCGAAGCTCGTCGATCTTCAGTGTCATTTCATCAGATATTGTGTACAACATGGAGTAGTCCACTTACAATATGTTCCAACAGAAAAGCAAGTTGCAGATATACTCGCGAAATCTCTAGGGAGAGCTAAGTTCGTCTATTTCAAGGAACAAATGGATATGGTGGAGAACTCGTTTGAGTAGCATGGACAGGTTACTTTGGATGATTCCCAGTTGCAACAACAACAGATGAGAGGCAGTTGCATTACAGATGCAGTGTTGGTAGCAGTACACCAAGGTTCAGCAGCAGCACATGTCAGAGTTGCGCAGCGGTTTATTGGCAGCAGCAGCCAGACATCAACAACGTGATAGAAAATGATGCAGAGACAAGGTCTTGTGGCAGGATGTGCAGCACTAGAACACATTCCTCGCTAAGAGTGAGTATTCGTTTTTGTAGCATCGAATGTGTTATAGCCATGAAATTTGGTGGAGGGGATAGAATTCATGAGATCTCCAAAACCCAAAAATATTTTCTGGAAATTCATCCTAGAAGTGTCATAATTAGATTATTAACCATTTTTTAAATATTTCCTAAGTCTAAAATTAGGGAATATGGTTAATTAATCAGTATTAATTGAGATAAGGTGAGAATCATCTAGAAGCTCACATGGATCGATCTAGAAATGATCCTAGCCATCAATTATGTTTTAATTTTGGTCGTTGGTGCTCCAACAGTGGATTATAAGAGGAGGTCGATGAGGTGATGCAGAACACACCAATGTAGATACTCAGTTGCCCAAGCAGCTAGATTTTCCCAGTAGCAGTAACTCAATAGAGAAGATAGAGCCAAAGGATGAGAAGCAGGTGGAAGAGGAGGGTAGTAGCATTCCAGGAGGAAGGTTTCCAGTCCTCGAAAGAGGCAAATAAAGGAAGGCCAAAATTCTCGAAGGGCCAAAGTAATCTCTATGCAAAGGGTGATGCGGGAGGCTCAACACAGAGGCTAGGGATGTAATTTTGGTGTCAAGAATTAGTTGTGGGGTGAGAGAAAATTCTCACAATAATTTTGCCAATATTTTCCTCATATTAGATAGTCAATTGGGCATCTAAATTATTGTACTTAGATCTTTTGCTGAAGAATAATAATAATACCCTCATCTATTGCATCGGTTTTCCACCATTGGTTTTTTTCCGGAGACAATTGTCCAAAAATAATTGTGTCAAAATTCTTGTGTGTGTGCTAGAATTTCTCAGTTTTCAATATTTTCTTTTTCACAGTATTCTTATGGTGAAAATTGCAGTTGTAATTTTATTCATTGTTTACAGGAGAAAATACACTGCATAATTAAAATTTTAGTTAGGAGAATAATTTCTAGTTGTTGCAATAGATACAAATTTCACAGGGGTTATTATTGTGCCTCACTCAATTAATTACTCTTAAGGTGGTATTCTAAGAGGAATGCTTGACATAACACCTTATTGTAATAGCTCGTTGGAACTGAAATGAAAAGATCTACAAGATGGGATAGTTAGAAGTGATTTTTGTGGCCTGAGGAGATATGGTGGCCAATTAGCCGTTTTCCCACATTAAAAAAATATATTTTTAATTAAAATAAAAAGAGGGAAATGTGCTCAATGATTAAAATAATAATAAAATAGGATCTTCTTCTTGTGTGAGAGATTTGAAAAACCGGTTCTCCATTTCATTTGTAGCCCTGGGACGGAAACCCTTGGGTTACTTAGTCGGATTGGGCGAGTACCCATCTCCCCTAGGTGAATTCATCAAAAATTAACAGGAGAGCTTTGTAGTGCAGTTCATGTAAGTTTGGAGGGCCAGTACAGTGCAACAGATTATCTTCGAGGCCAACTTTTAGTTTCATCTATCCTTAGTTTATCTACATGTAACCCCATTTCTTATAACAATAAACCTGAGATTGTTTTCCAATTTATCGTGTACTTGTTTGCTGCATGCTAATTGCTTTAGTTTACATGGCAATGTTTTGTTAAATTTATGAGAGTTTGGTTGTGAAGATGTTGTTCAAGAGGCATTTCAGGAAAATACCCATAATTTCCCCATTCGGAATATTACACTTTTGGCCACGTGCTAATCAAATGTCCAAACTATTTTTTACATTTTATCCTTTTATTTCATATGGATTTATTATGCTTTTAACTCTATTTTCACTACATCAACCTTCAAGGCAAAGTTTTATTGTCCATAATCAAGCATGAGGATGAGAGGGTGCCAATCCCCATGACCAATGACCACCATCCCAAATAATGGAAATGGAATAATGGGAAATATGGAAAGTGTCCCCAGTGGTGTCCTTCCTACTTCAATCAAAGCATCCCCAGTAGTGTCTTTCCTAAAACCCTAAGGTCTTAGAGGAGGTCCCACTGGATTAGAGTCAAAGGATAACCTCCTAGGTGAAGTAAGGGAACAAGAATACAATCAAGATCCGTCAATCACCTAGATCATCCCTTGATTCTTATTAGCATGCACAAAACATCAATTGACAACAGATGATTACAAAATGGTTGATTTACCTGCCAATAGATGACTAACCTTGGCATCATGGCATGTAATGGTCAGTAGGTATGCTGGTTGGCTGGCTGTATAAGGACGAGATTTTTTTTTTTTTTGTTGGTCACCCACTTTTTGGCAGGTAACACTCATTCCTTCACACAGCTCATACCATAAGCAGCTGCTCAATAATAGACTGAAAATATTTTTGACAAACAGAAAACCTCTTTATTTCCCCTTATTTTCTAAATGCTCTTGTTAGATATAGAATATACATCCAATAGCTTGCTGAGACCATAGACAAATATGCTTAGTGGTCTCCAA
Source organism: Pinus taeda (assembly GCA_000404065.3). Taxonomy (NCBI): domain Eukaryota; kingdom Viridiplantae; phylum Streptophyta; class Pinopsida; order Pinales; family Pinaceae; genus Pinus; species Pinus taeda. The sequence continues at coordinate 91,639 of APFE031633249.1, forward strand.
AAAGGGCAGAAATTGTTGAGCTTCTGGTGTCCAAAATTCTTTCACAAGCTGGAAACACATTCTTAACTGAATACACATGGTTTCCAAGCTTTACTATATTTTGAAGTTTGCAAGATAGGGCCTATCTGAAACCACTGAGAAGTAGGGAAAACCAAAGCAAGGAAAATGCTTAAAACACAGAAGAATTACAAGTAAAATTGGAATCAAACAAAAATTACAGACCTTTTTTTTCCCTTCAAAAGATAGGATGCCTTAAATTTCTCAAAACTATCATATGCAATCATAGTGTCTTCTCCAAGATGTGCCTTGCAATCACATGCAACTTACAACATAATATGGAGACTACTAAATATTAGATGTATGGTAATTTCTAGATTTAGAAGCCTAACGGTGTCTTTTCTCTCTTGCATTACCTATTTCTAGGCTAATTTCTTTAATTGAACTCATATTAATCATATTTTGTATTGTAATCATATATATATATATGGTTGTGAATCCTTGCACCCAGTAACCCACTTCTAAGAGTGGTTAGAGATTGGATAATAAGTGGATTTTTAGTCTGGAACCGTGTCCAGAGCTGAACAGTAACTATCCATGATTGTGTGTTTCTACGAGTTATTACTATGCTGAGGAACAAACATTATCTAGTGAAATATTTTCCTTTCAAGAAGTCTTGCTAAATATTCTTCATGTCCTATTCTTCATAATCACACACGAAATATAATGGTCATAGATGAGATCATGAATATGGAAAGATTCAAGGAAATAGAAAAAGATGCTAGTGTACATAATATATACATTGAAGAAAAATTGTAGATGAAAATCTTATTCTAGCCTACTTCGTTGAAATCCCTAGTTTTTAGAGTTGCATTGAAATGGAAGTAAATGTGGCAAAAGAAAAAAAAAATGAGGCAATCTCTTCATTTTTCAAGCCATTGCAAGACTTTCAGTGCCACTTGGCATTGCTGAAATTTCAATTTCTATATTAAAAAATTTATCATAAAATTCGATAATGGCAAAACCAACCACCACCCATAAAATTGCCGACACTTAGAAAAGAGTAATTAAATATGCTACAACAGAAACCTCCCATGGGATCTTTTGCCTTTTAGTTCATTGATAACTAGAAAGTTGAAATAATGCCAGTTTAAGTACACTTGTATCCAAGCAACCATGCAAGTTACAGAGTAATTTCCTCTATCCATTTCAAGAACATCCTTCCAACCACTATGTGAAAAATTCCATTCTTAAGTGCATGAAGATCTTATCTTCTGTGGGTTTGGGGGAAGGGAAGGGGAGGTGGGAAGCATTTTGCATCTATTAGATTTCATGAATTGTAACCACATAAATCATATGACATGCCTTCATATTCTAAAGTACACGTATAAAATCAGTAGACTTACCAGTAGTGTATTCAAAGTAAAAATAAGGAAGAATATTTCCAAGCAGATAAGTATGGTGGTTTTATCACATACCATGCTTGCTGATAGAAGTAGATGCCTAGGTGAAATCTGCTCCATTTCTTTCCAAACATTGTTGAGGTCTGTGTTTTCTTCTTTTAAAATTCTATCAAAATTGAATTCATCACCATTGATCCTTAAATCCAATATCATATCTTCATGGACCTCAATTTTCTTCTCTAATGTAGACCATTTAGACAAGATAGGAATTGAGGGTTTAACATTTTCAGATTCTATGCTTGCAGAGACCTGTCGAAATGTTTTTTTGATGTTATTGTCCATTAAGTTTTTCTTTGTGGACTCAATTTTAGCTGTAAAAATAGGCTTACAATCAGTATTAGTCCTATCTGGACTAAGATTGAAATTACTTTCATCCCCATATGACATATTCTCCATTTCTTTCCAAAGATTCTCACAGACCAAAATATGCTCACTATCAATATTAGTCCTCTCTGGACTACGATTGAGTGTATTTTCATCCTCACATGACATTTGCTCCATTTCTTCCAAAAGATTCTTAGAATCTAAATTTTCCTCTTTTATAATGCCATGGAAATTCAGGCCATCTGCGTTAATCCTTAAAACAGATATGAGATCTTCATGGACAGAAATAGGTTTATGAGCAATATTGATCCTTAAATCAGATATCAGACTCTCATGGACCAAAATAGGCTCACTATTAGTCCTCTCTAGACTACGATTGAGATCATTTTCATCCTCACATGACATCTGCTCCATTTCTTCCAAACAATTCTCAAAATCTGAATTTTCCTCTTTTACAATGCCATGGAAATTTAGGCCATCTGCATTAATCCTTAAATCAGATATGAGATTTTCATGGAGCGAATTAGGCTTGTGAGCATTATTGATCCTTAAATCAGATTTCAGATCCTCATGGACCAAAATAGGCTCACTATCAACATCAGTCCTCTCTGGACTACGATTGAGATTATTTTCATCCTCACATGACATCTGCTCCATTTCTTCCAAAATATTCTAAGAATCTGATTTTTCCTCCTTTATAGTGCTATGGAAATTCACGTCATATACATTAATCCTTAAATCAGATATGAGATCTTCATGGACTGAAATAGTCTTATGTGCAATTTTAGTCCTCTCTGAACTAAGATTGAGATTATTTTCATCCCCGTGTGAAATAGTGCCATGTGCATGTGATGGGCGTGTGATTGCCAAATCATCTTTACGCTGATGCTGCTTAAATTCTTTTGACTTTCCAATAAACCCTTGATTTCTTCCATAATGTTTCTTTACTAGTTTCTTCTTTTGGACTTCAGATACAAGATTCTTCTATATTTTAAGTCTTTCAAAACTCCTCAAGCAAATACCTCCACCTTGAAACTCTGTAGGTCTCTTTGACTTCCTAGAAAATTGCCCTAAAGCTCCATTCTCAACTGGTTGTAAACTTAACTGAGATTTATACAAATTATCTGCACAAAAGACAACATATGTTGAATGTTTATTGTATTGCATAGCTATCATGCTTTCTTGTTCCTCAATCAGAATACAATTTTCATATTCTTTCCTTTGCAATTTTCGACCAAACAAGTTATCATGGTCCTCTTGGTCACTGATGTAAAATGTATCATCCTCATGCATATAGCGATGAAGATCACTTTCCTTCAATAGTCTTAAATTGATTTCAGCAACAATTCCCTATTTAACAGGTGATGAAATGAGTTTTGCAATCTTGATTTTATAGATTCATTAATAAGTGCTGGCATACGTAGTGATGAAGAATCTCCACCCCAAAACTCTACTTTGTCAGTCAGATTGGGCTGCACATTCAACTGATATGGTGCTTGCAAAACACTAAGTTTCTCAATCCCAAGTTTTGTTTTCTTGGTTGAAACTAGTGGCATTTGCTCAATATCAAGCACATCTTCTATACAAGCACAAGCACGATAAAATTTCACATAAACTTGCAAGCACAGGAAGGTTCATGGGGCTTCCTATCAATCAAGATGACTCTAGCATCATACCATGCCTACCAAAGAGGAGTCACATGAACATTATTTTGAGTATAAGATAGCAAATCATTAAGCAATAAAGTGAAAATTGTTGCCAAATAGTAGCACTGCTATTTCTACCCCTTTTCTGACAAGAACCAACATAATAAAATTTCAGGTAATTTTCTTGTTTGTCTTAGGAACTACATCATCATAATTTGCAAACTCAGACATTAAATTTCAACTTTCTCAAGATTCCCAGTTTAATTTTTAGGCATGTTAAGATGTTCTCAATATCCATAATGTGTGAAGTGAGTTCTCAAAAGGAAACAATTTTAAATAATCTGATATTTAGAGTAAACAACATAGATCCATCTGAAGCACGGATCTAACATGAGCCAAGAGGGATCAAATTTCATAACGTGCAGACTTATTTTAGAGTGCAAAAAACATGTATTTTTTTATTGTTTAAATTGTATTTTTTAATACTATAAAGATTACATAATATGTGTATTGAGCCATTTTATAAATGCACATTAAAATGTTTTTTTATTAATGTATTTTAATTATATGTCTATATTAATTCATATTAAAATATTTTATTAATAACCCACATTGGATATTTTATTTTATGCAACATACAATATATAATGTTTAAACATTTTACTCACATATTTTTTGAAATTATATTAGGTCATATGGACAGCTAATTAAAACTGCATAGCATAATTTTTTTCTTTTTTATTATAGCCGACACCGTTGTTCTATATAGAGATTTTTTTTTCAGGAGAGACAGGTGACAACTCCAAGTTGAGGATGAACATACTTACACTTCGCCTTCACACTGGGTTGTAGAATGAGCCTCTTGGCTCAAATATATTGTTGTATTAGTTAGAGCAAGAGACCTCATCATCCAACAAGTTGTTACGCTCAAATCGATTGGCTGACCATAGTAAGCACTCATCTTAAATGCACCATTAAAACAAGATACACTTTGTTTCAAGATGATAACAATTTGACTAAATTCTTAAAAAGGATTTCTAGTGAATGAGAGACACGGGTTCCATATATTCCTAGCAGTTTGACCAAAAGTTTAAAAGGAGTTGGTCCATGGGAGTCTAGTACCAACCAGCAAGGTGATCATGCCTATGTTAACACCGAGACCCAGTTTCAGAACTCCCCATGTAAGGATGAGGGCAAGTGCAAGTCCTGGGTGATTTTGATGCCACAAATAAGTGGATAAGATGTATGGTTCTATAAGCACTATTAACTATTCCTCGAAAAAAAATAAAAAATAAAGGGAATCATAGTAAAACTGGGAGAGTAAATATCTACCCCTTGGGGATTCTTTTGCAGGTGATTTCATATTTTAGTGTGCCATATTTTGAATAAGCCCAACTAGGGGAACTAAGGAAACAATATGTAGAAATCTTAAATTTTGTTGCACATCGTCTTCTTCCTTGCCCTTAGTTGGTATGTGATGCAACATCGTTTTAATTTATGGACATCCAACCCTCCATAGAAAGAAAACAATGCTAAGATCAAGTGCAACAACCTCATTGAATGTTGATTGTTGTTATAGCATCAAAAGAGGGATATATTAAATATGGATGAGGAATTATCATAGTATAATAATTGCATTAAAAAAAAAATTATAACCCTGATGAAAAATAATCATATCATTATGTCACTAATATCAGTATAACAACGGTAAACAAATATTCATCACTATAGATTGTCATATATGAAAGGCCGTGTCTTTTAGAAATGGGCTATTCAAGGAGGACACTTGTTTTTATTAAGGGTAGATTTATTCTTGATAGTCTTGTAATTTCCTAAGAGAAGCATGAATGGGTGTGAAACTTTGGACAGAAGGCATTTTCCATGAAAACTGACTTCATATAGTATCACAAAATTGAATCGTACTTCACTCATAACATGTTGGACTTGTTGGGGTTGTTTCAGTTTATCCGTGGTCAATAGCATTCCTTTTCACTTGGGCATTGGCTAGAGATAGTGTACACGTTGTGTTGTTGGAATATAATCACCAGCAGTGTTCTATTCAACAAGGTTCACTTTGCAAATTATGCGATAATAACCCTTGAATTGACTTAGCAATCTCTGAAGGTTACTCTTTCATGATTGGACAATTTCTCAGAAGAAACTTGGGAAGTTGTTAGTGAGAAACTTATCAGTGGAAACTTATCAATCCTAGTGACATCAGTCAATACCTGAAAATCCCATTTGATTTGCAATTGCAACTTTCTCTTGCTTATCAATGTCAGTGGGTTATGTTCAATTTTAGATTGAACTCCAAGCTTGGATTCACCTTAATTTTCCTCTTGTAGGAAAGGTTACAATTATTGACCAGATTTTCACAGCTAGACAAATTTACAAATTATCTTGAATGTTCCCTTCTCTGGAAACATACAAATAATTGAAGCGCATTCATAAAAGCTCTGTCTAGAGTAAGTAGAGATTAAAAAAGATCTTTCTTTGGCAGTAGAGATGTATGCATATTACTAAGGAATCAAGGGGGCGGTGGCTTCTTGGCATAAGAGTGCAACTTAGTTCTTGCTAGTAAAAAGGTAGTGCATTGTGGAGGGAGTTACTCCTTGTCAAGTGTTAGTTCAACACACAAATCAATAAGCTCGTCATGCTTAGGGCATTAAAGATCATTTCCAGCTGTCTAACATGATTAGGAGCAATGTTGCACGAACCAGGAACAGTTTTTGGAAGCGGATCCACAGAAGTGTCATTTCCCACAAATTTAGGAAGCGAAGCTTCTCGGAAGC
>APFE031633249.1:98494-134554 GCA_000404065.3 Pinus taeda
TATATATGGTGCAACTATATTAAAAAACATCCAAAATACCAAATTAGTTGTAGAAGACATGAAAACATGCATAGTTTTACATAAATCAAGATAAATATGGCATTCATTGTACACCAATGATTAATTATTCCAGCATCAACCATCTAGAATCTAGATTCCTCTTCTCTTGTCTAGCCTTTGCCTCTACTTCGATTCTCTAGGGATATTAGTCAACATTGCCCAAGTTTGATCAAACGGCCTAATCCAAGCCATATAATACGGTAGAGAAAGCTTAACATGCCTGATCAATGATTTTGACTTGAGTGAAGGGTACAATTTTGCTAAGCCCATGATAAAGGAGTTCAACAATCAACAACACCAACACTTTGGTACATATAGGGCTCGGTGCTCTTGATTAAATGATAATCACGTGCCTTCATACATGAAATGATCCAATGAAACACCACAATCCCATAGATCCTAAAAATTGTTAAGTTTATTGAATTTTGAATGGGATATGAAATTCTATTTTCTCCATATGAAGTCTAATGAGGTTGGAACCACTCTGCAACATTGGTTGGGAGTTCTTAGGCATTTATTATTTTAGGTTGTGGCTCAATTGAGAGGTTGTAGATCACTTGGTAAATTGTCTGGTTTTCTTACTAGGCACTAGGATTTCTCAATGTAGCTGATTTAGACGTTCCTATTTTCATTCCCTCATTATCAGGTTGGTCTTTAGCCTAGATTTTCTAGCAAAGGGGTGGCAAGCAAATGTCTCCTTTCCTAGAAGGAAACCTGGAATCAAAATCACCAACAATGGCACTACTTGCATGCTCTTAATTGGGAACCTAAGAGCTCAACAATTCATATAAATTGATTTTAGAGGGCCTCTATAGCATTATCCTTGAATATTCACCTAAATACACAGTTTTGTGGGTCAAGTCCTATTGTGTAGGGATTAGTGCCAAAAGCGTGGAAAGTTGTTTTATATGTATGTGACCAAGGATCTATATGACAAGGTAAAGGAAAACCTATGATATTGTTCCATACTTGTAAAAAAGGTGTGGGCTGAAGGATAATAAGACATGTTGGGTAGAGGTATTAGTCCATTTGGAAATCACATTGTTATTTTAAAGCAAAAAATTTGGGGATTTCTTATGCACCATCAGTTTTCTGGATTTGATCACTATATAATTTGTCATCCACCTTCATGCTCTCAAAGAGGAAAAATTGAAGGAATCAACTTAGAGGAGTAGTTTTATCGACAAGAACTAGTTTCGAAAATTTGGATCTAAAACTTTTTGAGGCTAGTTTAAGGCCTTAAATAATGTTTTTTGGGGTAAAACTCTCTTACTTAAGCACCACACCTCACAACACTATTTTACACTCAAAGACTTTTCCAACCGTGCAAGAAAGGCATTAATTGGAGATCGGATGCAAAAGTTATGCCTCCCAGAAGTTGGCATATCGTGAATGACCACCATGATTCTAGATGATGTCATGTTAACTCCATTACTCATGGAAAAAGGGGCTAGCCACATGAAAACTATAAATAAGACTCTATAAAGACCAAAGTTGTAACTTCAGTTAAGAGTGGAATAAGTCAAACTTAACCCCTAGTTGGCTATCAAACTGTGTTATAACCAGATCACTAGGAATAAAAGAGGTGCCAGTATATTTGTTTGCATTTTGTTCCATAGTAAAACAGGGAAAGTAGTTAGGGGAGAGGAACAAAGGGGTTTTTTTTAATAGCAAACCATATGCCATAGGTCTGAACTAACATCATAGGGAGTGCCTTCTCCTTTATGCTTGCATCATTCCGTTCTAGACAAAACAGAGCAGAGCAACCTCAACTTCTAGCTAGGTTTTCTCCCGTTAGAGTTTCTAAAGCATAGGCTCGTGCTCATTGTGGTTGATGTGTAATTGTGTTTTATTTTTCTCTATTTTAAGCATTTTATCCATTAGACACCTAACAAAATAATAATAATAACTCTGGAAAGTAAAAGGACTTAACCCTTCATAGTACAATTGTTTGTGTATTTTAATAGATATATTGTGGTGAATTATAGACTGAAATATCCACAATAATTTATACATCATATTGGTATTAGAGCATGTTTCTTTAGGTATTTGTAGGAGGTTATAGGGGATCCAAGAAAATTTTAGTCAAAAGCCATAAATCCCCAACCATGGATGAAAAATTAGTGTTTATAATAACCCTTGAGATCCAATAGAGGAGAGATTCTCAAGGCCAAAAGTGCGAGTCATGGACATCAATTGTTATAACTACTCCTTCCACATTTACACACTTTGACAAGCTCTCTAGGGTAAACATGAGTTGAGTGTCACTATGATATGACCTAACCTCCAAGTTCTAGTTATGGAAGTGGGGCCTACAAACTAGAAGTAAAATGACATCCCTCGGGAGCTACAGACTGCTCATGAGCCTACCAACCACCCCAGGCGATCAATCCCTGAGTTGGAACTCTTTTTCACTAGGTTCACTCACAAACCACACCTTTGACACTCTATGCACGTGGTTATGAGGCTCCAACCACACCCATAAGCCTGCATGCATGTAGTTGTGACCCAAATTCCTCAGTTCAATGCATGTGATCGCGAGATCTATGCCACTTTTTCATCCTAGCCTCGAGGCCATTGCCAAGAACTCCCTACAACTTTCCAGAATCATGACAACGATGATAACAATACAAAACAATCAAAACTTGAGCAAGATCTTAACCTAGACATGCCGAAAGCAAGATAGACATTTCGTCAAACACATGACAAACATATAAGTTACAGGTCATGAATGCATATCTAATCATAACTTTCTAAACATCATCTGAGGATTACCAAGATGGATTTATGCCCTCTCTAGCTAGCTGCAATAACACTTGTTAGCCCATGTATTCATCAATCATCTAGTAACTTATCAGATCATGAACAAGAGCCACAGCTAGAGCACATCATCAAACCATGCATATAACCAACATATCACCAAAACAGAAACTATGACGCATCAGCCATAAGGTCACCATAATAACCAGTACAAGTTCTCATAGATCACAATAGAAAAATGGCTCATGTTAACATATGAAAAAGTAAACCAAGTTAGAGACTTTCATGTACCACCAAACCATAAATTAGGTTGAACTAAATCTCTCTTTTAGGCAATCATCCCCGCACCATATTCCAAACATGACTATGGGATCACAAGGGTTAAATCAAAATAAACCAACCAGGACTTCCAGAGGCCAAACCACCTCAACCCTCAAGTACAATGATCTCACCTATACGGTCCAGAAATCACTAACATCAACCAGATTGGTCTCTACCCTCTAGGAACAAGTAACACCACCCGCAGTCTCTAGGGAAATCAAGTTGTTTCAGGGCTCTAGAGCATTTGTCCCAACCCACTGGCTCTAGGGACTAGTAACTCAACCCATGGCCATAGGATGCCCAAGTTGTTCCAGGGCTCCAAATAATTTTTTCCAACCCACAACCATAGCGAACCTAAGAACCAATCAAAAAACCAAATGGAAATCCACTACACCATGGTTATCCAAGAAATGGCAAGGCAAGGCTAAAGCCATTGTCAATCTGGAAAAATCTCCATGCCAATGACAACACATTACCAAGGAATCACATGCATATACCATGCATCCAAAAATCAGCAAGGAGATCACACATGCAACCTATTGCCTGCAAAGTAAGCCTGTTGTAGTTATTGATCCAACTATCTCCTTGCGCTTCCTTGCTTTTTTTTTTTTGCTTTCTCCAAATCCAAGTGAATGCTAGAGTGCTCCAAGAATACTCTAAGTGTGCAAGAGTATGAGAGAATAAGAGTGTACAAAGAGAGAACCAAATTTGAATTGACAAAAGTTGTAATGACCAAAAACTAAGCCAAAGGCTGCAAATTGTTTCTTTGATGCCTTTTTAACATTGATGTCTCCTTTGTTCTTCTTTCTCCTTCATTTTTCCTCTAATTTCCCTTGCATGAAAATTTGTATCTCTTCACCTTCCTTTTCTCCTATTTTCCTTTATTTTTATAATTAAATCTCATTTATTGCTTCTTTGCCTTTGCCAATGTCTTTGTTTCTCCAATTTTCCTTTTTTTTATAATTAAATCTCATTTATCGCTTCTTTTCCTTTGCCAATTTTTATAGCCATTATTAATCCAAAAGTGATGCCCACTATAATGTTTTCCCTCTATTTAGCATGGAATACGTGTTCTGGAATCTTGGTCTTATTTTATTTACATGGAAAATCATCTAGGGGTTCTTAAAAACTCGTCCCCATTCGAGGAACATTGTTCTTGGTGTTCAAGGATGATTATAACTTGCAAAATGTGTTTCCCATGGAGCTTGATAAGGCAAATCGATGCAATGTTTACATCATCCCAAACTATTGGAGCATTTGATCAACGATCGCCCATGCAGTTTCATCAGACCCAAAGTGCTTCCACTGCACTTTAACCTACTCTATCGCTTGGTTCTGAGGCATGAGTTATTTCCGCTACAAGATGCACTTAGGTTTTGGCCGGAATTCTCCCTCTGGTTCCACTTGTAATACAGACTAATCAATTGCATGATCAACATCATGTACATATCTCTTAAGGAATGAAACATGAAAAAAACTCATGGACTTTCATTGTTGGCGAGAGTGCAAGTCTGTAGGCCTCTGGTCCAATCCTCTCAAGTATCTCAAAGCACCCACAATATCAAGGTCCCAGCTTAGCACGTGATCCAATCCTCAAGGAGCTCCTCTTAGGCTTGATCTGTAAGTACACGTGCTCCCCAACTTGAAACTCCTTGAATTCTCTACGTTGATCCACATAGCTATTCTATTTGTCCTGTGTTGCCTTTAAATTCCTCTTAATAACCCACATCTCCTATTCCATCTTAGCCGACATGCTCGGTCCAATCAACACCCTGTTCACTGGATCGCTGCAATTGATAGGAGTATTAAAACTCCACCCATAAAGAGACTCAGATGGACTCATCCTTAAGGATTCCTAATACCCATTGTTATATGCAAACTCTACTAATGGAAGATACTCCTCCCACTTCCTCTGTCGATGCATGACATACCTCAACATATCCTCAAGAATCATGTTAACTCTCCCTGTTTATCTATCTTTATGTGGATCATAAGTTGTGCTGAAAGCTAACTCTGTCCTAAGGCTGCAAACAACTACTTCCAAAACTTAAAAGTGAACTTGGAATCTTTGTCTGATATAATCTTCTTGGAAGCACCATGCATTTTCACTATCCCCCTAATGAAGATCTGAGTTACCTAACTAGCTGAATTCGCAGAATTCACTGCAATGAAGTGAGCTACCTTGCTCAACCTATCAACCACAACCATGACAGAATCATTTTGTTTCGATGTCCTCGAAAAACCTGTAATGAAGTCCATGGAAATGACCTCCCATTTCCATTCTAGAATTGGAATAGGCTACAATAGACTAGCTGGATGCTTACACTATGCTTTCACCTGCTGAAAGTCCCAACATCTTGCAAAAAACTCAACCACCTCTTTCCTCAAACTCTACCAATAATAAAACTTCTTAACAGATGTTAAAGTCTTTTGATTTCTCGAGTTGCCTAAATATGGCTTAACATGAAACTCCCTCGAGATAAACTTCTTGAGCTCACTTTTATCAGCATATAAATCATGTTCCTGAATCTCACCAAGCCATATGCCAGAGGTAATACTCTTCATTCCTATCACCTTCACCCTACTATCACAATCTTTGCTTCAATTGTTGATACGTCTTATCATGCTACCCTACATGCAAGATCCGCTCCTACAAATTTGTCCCATAAGAGCTCACAGTTAAAATGTGATTCACCTGCACTCTCCTACTAAGAGCATCTGCAACCTTGTCCTCCTTGCCCTTGATGTACCTGATCTCAAAGTCAAACTCACTAAGGAAAACCAACCATCTAGCCTGCCTGGTATTCAGAATGGGTTGGTCAAACAAGTACCTCAGCCTATTATGATCACTCATCAGAACAATCCTCCTACCAAGAAGATAATTTATCCACATCTTCAATGCATGAATGACGGCTGCCAACTCAAGGTCATGAGTCACATAGTTCTTCTCATGCTCATTCAACTTCCTTGATTGATAAAAAACCATCTGCCCTTCATGCATCAGGATTCCACCAAGTCCTTCCTTACAAGCATCTGTACAAAACAAAAACTCCTTATTGGGATCTGCAATCTTCATGGTTGAAGCATTTGTAAGAAAATGCTTCAAGAGCTTAAAACACACTGCACACTCCTCAGCCCATTCAAACTTATTCCCTTTCCTTTGCAAAGATGTAATAACATAGTCAATCCTTAAGAAATTTATGATGAACCACCTGTAATAACTTGTTAGTCCCATGAATGATTTGACCTCATCCACATTCCTAGAGTTGGCCACTCCATGATAGCTTTGATCTTTTTCGGGTCCAATGCTATCCCCTCTTTGTAAACAACACGTCCCAAGTAGTGAATCTGAGACTAAAAGAAATTTCACTTGCTGAGCTTGGCATACAACTGATTCTCTCTCAACAATCTCAACACTACTACTAGGTGCTCTGCATGCTCTTCCTCATTCTTGTTGTATATCAATATATCATCAATAAACACTATCACAAACTTGTCTAGGTAAGGATGCAATACATTGTTCATCAAACACATGAAAGTGGTTGGAGCATTGGTAAGACCAAAAGGAACCACCACAAACTCATAATGTCCATACCTCGTACGAAATGTAGTCTTGTAGACGTCTTCTTCTTTGATGCACACTTGATGATATCCTAATCTCAAATCAATCTTTTAAAAAACTACAGCTCCCTTCAATTGATCAAACAAGTCATCAATCTGAAACATTCGATACATGTTTTTGATCGTCACCTTGTTTAATTGTCGGTAATCAATGTACAATCAAAGAGTATCGTCCTTCTTTACAAACAATACTAGTGCACCCCAAGGTGACAAACTTGGCCTTGTGTATCCTTTATCAAGCATTTCCTTAAGTTGCAACTTCAATTCCACAAACTTTGGAGTACTCATCATGTAAGGAGCCTTAGATGTTGGTGTTGCTCCTGGCATCAACTCAATAGAAAAGTCCACTTCCTTATGGGGAGGCAACTCTAGAATCTCTACTGGAAACACATCGTGAAACTATTGCAAAACAAGATACCTCCTCAAGAATTCACCATCCTCAACATCCTTCCCTTTGTTATTGGAAATATGCACTGCAAACAATACACGTCCCTTCCTAGAAATGTGTTTTGCCTACATAACTGTAACTGCTCTCACCGATATAGGATTCATCTTTTCCTAGAAGATTCTTCTTTCCCCATCATCATCCAAGCACTCAATAGCTTTGTCATATCATTCCACCTTGGTCTTGTGAATGAACAACCAATTCATGCCCAAAAGCATACTATATGATCCCAAAGGAAGCACATTTAGATCTGCTAATGTAGACATACCATTCAGCTTGAATATACAAGATCTCACCTAATGATGAACTCTTCTCTTGGTCCCTATACCCAACTGCACCAACCAAGATTTTGCATGCACTTGTTTATTCAAGCAACACTTATCCACTAGGTCAGCACTGATATAACTATAATTAGATCCAGGATCAATCAAAATGGAAACAACTTGATCATGGGGCTTACCTTCCATCTCGATAATGGATGCTTGATGATTAGCCTACATGTTATCCAAGGAATACTCTAACCAATATCTCCAACTGTTTGTGCCTCTTGAGCATTATAAATCTTGGGTCTGCCACACTGCTGTGATGAGCACTCACTCCTACAATGCTCTCCACCACAAGTCCAACATCTCAAAGGCTTCCTACCATCACCCTTATTCTGCTCCTCAAGCTGAAATCCATGTCCTCTGGAAACTGCATTAAACTTCTTATATGACGCTACGTTCTCCTTGTCCCTTGCATCCTGCGGTATTCCTCGCTTCTTAACCCAGTTTCCTTTAGTCTTCTCATTCCTTTCCAATCCCGCTTAGGCTCACACTTGTGCTTATATTGTTCATAACAATGCTTCAACTTCCCAATTGTTGGAAATACTGGGAGGGGGTGAATCAATATTCCTTAGCAATTAGCACTTTTAAATCTTTTTCAGAGCATTAGTTAATATTCAGTTATTATTAATGTTTATAAAGTAATAGTAAATAAAAGAACACAATAGACACAAAAATTTTAGGTGCAAAACCCCCTCCAGGTCAAAAACCACCGAATGTTTTTCTAATAAATTCTTCGATCTTCATCCCCAACTAAAATGAAAGCACCAACTTCCTAAATTCAAGGAAAACAATCTTCGCCAGCTCCCACTGGAAGGACGCCCCAATGCCTCAATTTCTTCAGTAATCAACTGAATAGATGCCCCAACACCCTAGTGAGCCGCAACTCACACTAGCACCACCCTACCACCCTAAAGTGTTCAGAGGCGCCAACCTGTAGGCAACTTCATACACCTTCCTAGCAGGTTGAAATGAGACAAGAGTGTGGATTCCCGTACTAGGGAAAATGATCCACGATACAATATGATTTACAATGATTTTGACTAAACACCCAATCACAGGATAACCTACAACGCAACCATGACATCACCCCAATAGAGACTCCTATACCTCCCAATAATGCCTTTTCGACTCTAGATAGATTGACTCTTTTACAATAATGACTCTTCCAATGATGACACTTTTACAAATGATTCTTTTACAACTTTATAATGATCACTCTTGGCCTTGACACTTCTTCACAATATAGGGTTGGTTGTCATGTCTTCAAAGGATATCCCATTACAATGCTTCCTTTGATTTGATACTTTTGCTCTTGAATTCTTGCTTGAATCTTCTTCTACCTAGATGCAAAATTTGCCTGGCAAAACCAATCCCAAAACAAAACAAAATACCCTTCAACTTACCTCTACTTGCAAAACACATTTAAGTGCATAATAATGAATAAATTAAAATTAAAATTACAATGCATACCTGAAGTGTGCCTGTCACTTTTGATTTTTACTTGTTGCAACAGTAGACAAAGACTCCCATTCTTGATATAGACTTGGACTCTATGCAAGACTATAATCCAAAACTGACCTAAAGATATATATAATAAAAATTGATGATATACCCTAGACTTGTGATGGACCAAGTTCTTAGTACAACAACATAGACCACTCTATCAACTATGACAAGACAAGTAACATGAACATACAACATCATATATATTTAGCAGACTTGGTGTAGCATCAAGAATATGTAGCATCAAATGTGTAGTATCAAGAATAGGACATCCAAAATGTCGTATCAAAACTAACTGTGACATATATACATAGAGATATAACCGAGACCCTGTATATACTTACGTTGTCCTGCAAAAACATATGTTAGAGATGATGCTCATAGTTGAAATATAAACACTAATCATACATACCTTGTTGTAGGAGACTTACATCCTGGACTGTTGATGTGTGGTCCTTACTACACTGATCCTTGAATGCATGCTTTTTCTTGCCTCCTAAGAGCTCGATATGGAATCTGTTGTATCTATGTAATTTTAGATCTCCAGGGTTTGAAATTTCATCCTGTGGTAGCCCTCTGAGTCCTCTTTCCAACCCCACATGTCTAATCAAAATTGGAATCTTCAAGAAAGAGTTATGCCCAATCTCCCATGATGACTTGATTATACACTAGTTCAGTAGAGGGAACTTTTACGAAGTGCCACGTATCACTGTTGCGACCTTTGACCTTGAAAATGATAATCAACAAACTACAATCCGTCGTCTTTCTATGACTATTTACGAAATCAGAAGCTATAGTGAAACAATATCTAAAATTCAGTCACAAGGTTCATCAAGATTTTGGCTCAAATGGATTTTAATTTCAACTTTTGAAGCTTCGAAGAAAAAAAATTATAACAAAAATTCCACGATGACCTATTTGAAGCCACAAAATCCCTACTAGGGGAGGATATGAGGGTGCTAATTTTAGGCATGTTCTATGCTTAGATCAATTTATTTCAATTTTCACAGTTCCAGATTAGCAATCACATCAAGATTAAAGTAAACTGCAGATAAAACATAAACATAAATTGCAGAAGACAAGCCAAGACAAGAGGACACAAGATGTGGAGGGACAAACCCCAATGTGGGGAAACCCTTGATCAATTCTTCTTTTATGTTCTTCAATACTTCAGTAGAGAGAGAGAGAGAGAAAGTACATTTACAACAAAAGTCAACACTTTGACTTTCTAGATAAGAGACTAGATCATCTCTACATGAGATCGGTTGAAGACATGCAGCTTCAACTAATTATCCAAGGTGACTCCTTCACTTATCATTGTGCTGCATCTTGTCCATATGCTGCACCTCATCGTGATGCACCATGCTACTCTTCATGTTGCTACACTTGTCACTTTGCTGCTCCAATCATTGAGTTGCTCTTATCACGGATCTGCATCTAATGTTGTACTCATCACTAATCAACACTCAATGACAGCTATGCTACATTGTGTTTAACCCAATAAGGAAAACTCAATACATCATCATCATCATGCTGCAATACTTATATCATGTTGCCATATGTATATCAGGCTTAGCTGCTAGCTATGGCTTGCAGCCTAGCAAAGCAACTAGGCTATAGTTTCAGATTCCTAGATCCAAGGTAGTGGCTTAGCTCTCTGACTTCTAATCTGATGACAACTACTCCTAAACATATCTCATCCATGCTTTTGACCAGCAGTGAGATCGCTATAGCTATGGCTAGATGTGACAATGTATGAGGTCATCTTCATGTCTGAGATAAGGGACTCTTTGGGCCTCCTTTTTGTGGCTTGATATCTCAATAGACAACGAATTAGGTGACTCCTTTTAGACAACAGAATGGGGCTCTTAAGGCTGTGGATAGGAGCCTTTCAAGACAGCGGAATAAGGTCTCCTTTAACAACTTTTAGAGGATATTCTTTGGTTGTGGATTAGGGTCGTGTATGAAGCTCCCTTAGATAGTAAATAGGTCCTCCTCATAGCTCAGCCGCAAGGGCTTCCTTCAACTACATCTAGGCTTCATGACTGTGGCTAAGCTATGGCTAAGTCTCCTTTCTAGAACAACAGCTAAATCATCTCCTCTAGGACTGTGTATAGATCCTCTTTCTGACTGCGGATAAAGAGTCTCTTTCTTGCTGCGTATAGGGTCAATAGACAGCAGATTGAGACCTTCATTTAGGTTCTATATGAGCCCTCCTCTCATCTGTGGATTGAGCCTCTTGAGACAGCATGTAGTGGCTTATTTATGTTGCACATAAGTCTCCTCTTTTTTGCATGTAGATCTCCTCATAAGCCTGTGGCTTACTGCAGCTAGCGAATCACTATGGCTAGGGCATCATCTGTGCCTAGGGCATCACTACGACTAGGGCATCACCTACGGCCAGGGCATCATCTTTAGGCTAGTGTATCCCCTTAGTGTCTCTCCTTCACCAAAACCCAAAGATGTGGAGAGGAGGAGATCACATGAAGAGTTAGTGTGACAAATGACTTCAAGTCCTCTTCTATTTATACTAAAAACCTAAAGGTTGAATAAACATGACTGTTGGGATTCTGAGCCTACATAAGATGTTGGCCAACTTGAAAAATTGTCCATAATCAAAATAAGTTCATATCTTCATAAATACTTATCAGAATTGGATGATATTTAGATCAATCCTACACCTGCCATAAATAAGATGACCCACATGGAGTTTGGCCCTAGTTGACAATTTTAACACTCCCTCTCAATTAGGGAGAACTCCATCCATTGATCTATATGTCCAACTGTACTATTTCTACGATCAGTGCCCTGCACCGCTCTGCTTTGGTCTGCTGAGCTTTTCTTAGCTATGCTTAGCTCTGCTCTATTTTGCTCAACTCTCCTTAGCTTTTCTCTACTCTGTTATGTTATGCCCTGCTCGAACTATGAAGAAAAAGAAGTGATCAAGGATGTATCATACCATCCTCCACTGACCCGAAGTCAGTCTGGAGTGTGTACCACTTTCACCGGTCCCAGACCAGTCCTCTACTGACTTGAAGTTAGTGTCAAAGGGTGTACCACTCTCACTGGTCCCAGACCAGTATCATTGATCCCAGATCAATGGAGGTCATCCTAGCATAGGGAGTACGGTAGATACAACGATGCATCCATCAATAGAACTACTATGGTCCCTATCCTCATTTCCCTACTCATTGATCAGATGAGAGGTACTTCCCATGAGTCCCAAACTGCATGGGTAGGATGCCTCGACAGGAGAGCTAATCATCTTGTCCATAGGAGAACGAATCATCTTGACCAGTGGATGCCACAGAGAACTAATCATCTTGGCCCACAGGAGAATGAATCATTATGTTCCACAGTCGCCATAGAGAATGAAACATCCTGGTCCACAGGAGAACTAATCATCATCTTGTTCATAGTGCACCACCAAGGGAGGGTGAGTCACCCTGTGGTTGTATGTTGCCCTAGTAAGTACTCCAAGCCCCCCCAAGGCTGCTCCCCATTAGTCTAAGGCCCCTCCTCCTTAGCAACCAAAAGTTCCTCCTCTGTATGCATATTGAGCTCCCTCTCAAGGGAAACTCGCATGGCCTTTAGCTCATCAAACTTAAGATCTCTATAAACCATTGTCCTTTGACTGGTAGGTAAATACACCTGAAAGTTGTGGGGAGTATCAATGTACCCCACAAGTATCCCCAAATTTGTTGTCGGCTCTAACTTCTTTCGGGCATCCTTGATCACATGGCGATAAACAAATGAGCCAAATATCTTGAAGTGACTCACATTTGGTCTCTTTCCGGAGAAAGCTTCCTCTGGTGTCTTCATCCCAAGTATGCGATGCAGGCTTCTATTCTGCAAGTAAACCGATGTGTTGCATGCCTCAGCCCACAAATGAAGTGGTAGGCCTTGGTCATGCAACATTTCCCGAGTTTCTCCCACAATCATTTGATTCTTCCTTTCAGACACCCCATTCTGTTGTGGGTTATGGGGTGCCGTCAACTCCCGTTTAATTCCTTCTACTGCACAAAAGTCCTTAAACTCTTGAGAGACATACTCTCCACCATTGTCGCTTCGCAAGGCCCTGATCTTCTTTCTTGATTCTTTCTCAACCAAGGCTTTGAACTCACAAAACCTTGAGAATTTTTTATCCTTCTTCTACATGAAATAGATCCAGCATCTACGAGAAAAATCATCAATGAAAATAACATAGTACCTTTGTTTAGCGGTGGAGGCTGTCGAGAATGGTCCACACACATCTATATGAACTTGCTCCAAGATTGCTTCAGCTCGACTGTCTCGATCATGAAAGGAAGATTTTTCATATTTACCTAAGGTACAAGCTTTGCATGTGTCCACTTGCTCAAGTTTACCTATGGGAAGTCTGGTAGAAATCTGTTGCATGATCTTCAAGGCCCCATGATGCAAGTGGCCCAACCTTCTATGCTATAACTCACCAATATCTTGGCTTTGCACCAATTCTGCTTTGGAACTCAATGCAGCACAGTCATCTACCTCTAGCTTGTAGATATTCTTCACTCGAATCCCAATCCTCTTGGTCTGCCCCGTGGCTATGTTTCTCAGGAACGCCTTTCCTTTATTGAAGACTACATCATAACCTTTGTCTTCCAACATCACGATCGATTCCAAGGTTTTCTTCAGTCCAGGCACATACTTTACATTAGTCAGGGTGAGAGGAGCTCCATGCTCCCTTTGAAACACAACTGTACCTTTACCTGAAACACGGTACTTTCCATCATCACCCATCTCTATGTGCATCAAGGTA
This sequence comes from Pinus taeda, assembly GCA_000404065.3. Classification (NCBI taxonomy): domain Eukaryota; kingdom Viridiplantae; phylum Streptophyta; class Pinopsida; order Pinales; family Pinaceae; genus Pinus; species Pinus taeda. The sequence continues at coordinate 112,311 of APFE031633249.1, forward strand.
CTGAAAAAACTCTTATCGCCGGTCATGTGGAATGAAGCTCCACTGTCCAGGTACCAAACACAACTCACCATCGATGAAACCATGCATGCGATGAGGGTAAAATCCAATTCGAACTGTGAGGTCAGTGCCTCACCATCTGATCCTTTCGAGGATCCCTTCTTGGATTTTTTCAATGGACAATTAGTTTCATAATGGCCCACCTCATGACAATTAAAGAATCGCACTTTAGATTTGTCAATCTTCTTCCCACCATGGGAAGAACTTGATTTGGAATGGGAAGCCTTCCCTTTCCCTTTCCGTGCCTTACTTGCTAAGGCTAGATTTTCTTCATCATCATGCTTTGATGAAGAACCATCTTTGGTGCTTCTCCTAATCTCCTCCTGCATCAGATCCGAACACCGTCGTTCCCAATCCAGTAGTTTCTCTCTTCCATTCACTGAGTCTTATTAGCAATGCCAGCTCTTAGGAAGATCGAGGAGAGAAAGACTTACCATATCATCATCAGCTGTCATGATTCCTACACTTCCAAGCTCATCTCTACAGGTGGTGAGCTTGTTCAGATATGTATAGATCGTGTTGCCCTTTTCACACTTGATTTTCAAAAGCTTGTCTTTTAGTGCCAGCTTCCTCTCGTCATTGTTGTTTTGATATAGATCCTTTAATGTCTTCCACATTGAAAACGGAGTCTCCTTCCCATGGAGACTTGAGATAATATGGTCTCAAAATACCTCCAAAAGAATCCTCCTCGCTCTCGCCACACTTGTCTTCCATTCTGCCAACTCTTGGGCATTCGCTGCTACTAGCTTGGGGACTTCTTGATCAATGAAGTCCTTCAAACCGTTGTCTTCTAATACTGCTTCCATGCAATCCTTCCATGCTATGTAATTTGAGCTACCATCCCAGGCATACTCAAGTCTCAAGCCATTGAACGCCATTGGTGAACTTTGAGATGTGATAAGAATTCAATTTTGTACCTACAATCAAGAACTTCAAACTTTTAACTTTGAACTTCTTTGTATATTGTTCTCCGCTTTGATCACCTTTGCTCCAATACTATGTAGAAATTCTCACTGTAGATTAAACTGATTATGCAATGTACTAAAGCAAAATACTTATTCTACTTCTACAATCGAACTTGTGGAAGCTTAATCGATTTTGAGCAAGATCAAATAAAACACATATAACAGAGAAGAAGAATCAATCACACATGAAACAAAGAAGAATACTCTAGGGAAAGCCTCAGCTAAAAACCCCGTTATCTGTATTATCATACAAGTGGAAATATCTCAGGATTACACAAAGCTTTAGCTCTCAAGCTATCCAGCTCTCAGTACAATCCCACATTGTTGCTCATAGATAGAATAGACAACACATATGCCTTCCTTCAGTCTTCCAAGCCTCCTATTTCTTTGTGCAATTTCTCTTGGGTCCTCTAGCTGCCACTTGTGTGATTCTCACCTCACACACTACTATGACCTATGTAGTAACTGTGCAATCCTCAAGGAATGAATTCCTTCTGCATGCAAGAGATATTCACATGGGAATATTCTAGCAACTGATAGTACATTGTCCCTGCCTTTAATCTCAACTGAGTATTTGTCTGAACTGACATGCATTGGTTATTTATGAGAGAATATTCAGTTATCTAGTGAACACTAGTTGCATGCATGCATGCATTAACTGCCTGAACTCACAATTAGTTCCACAAACTATTTGGAACTAATTTAACTAGACTTAACTCAGCTAACTGAGCTAAGTAATTATAACTCAAATATAACGCATCCTTATCTCCTTAATTAAGGGATAACTGTTGCATGTCTTCAAAAAGACTTCATGTTTGAATTTCTTCAACTGATTAACTCAAGATGAATTAATTAATTATTTTTCAAACAGCTGGTGAGACTAAATTCAAATTTTAATTCAAGGACAAATTAAAATTGGAATATATCCTGAAATGCTATCTATAGAAATGTTATTTTTAGCATTTCTTGTTGCTATTTTCAACAAGGCATACACAAAATTAAAATGCATAAGAGGAAAGAGGTTATCCTCAAGATAAACCTCTCAAAATCCTACGACAGAGCCAATTGGTTATATATCAAGCTCCTTTTAACTCACACAGGCTTTTGTCCAAAATTTGTGTTAAGATAATGAGTTGTCTTCAATATGTGTCTTTCGCAGTTCTTATAAATGGCTCTGCAACCCCCTTTTTCCACACTCATAGGGGCCTTAGGCAAGGATGCCCGCTTTCTCCTCTCCTCTCCATGTTGGTGGAAAAAGGATTGAGCATACTAATAGAAGAAACAAATAGGAAAGGTGAGATCAATGGTTAAATCATTGCTCAAGCTTTAGATGTTACTCATCTACTTTTTGTAGATGAGATCTTATTTTTTGTAATGGATCCTTTTGAGATGTAGATGAGATTCTTGAAATTCTACCTATATTTGGGAAAGCCACTAGAATGATTATAAATGACAAGAATCCACCATCCCTTTTCACAACCTGAATGATAGGGAAAACCAGTACTTCAAGTAGAACTTCTCATTCAATCATAAATTTCTAGCTGAAGGTCTAAAATATTTAGGCTTCCATCTCAAACCAAATAGCTACAACAAAGAGGATTGGAATTGGCTTTTAGCTAAACTATGTTGTTGTTTCAAGTGGTTATCCAAAACAAGAAGGCTAGTCTTGCTAACATATGTTTTAGAGGAAACTATAGTTTACTAGATGTCTCTAGCTTGGATACCCAAATGTATCTTGTTAAAAGCAAGAAGACTCTACTTTAGGTTCCTATGGGTTGGCCATAAAGAACAATTTGTTCTTCCTTCGTTGAAGTGGAATTGGATGGTAACACGAAAATCTCTCAAAAGGTGGGGGCTAAAATATATTTTTCTTTTCCCAAAATCCTTGGTTGCAAAATGTGGTCGGTGGCTTCTATCATCCCATAGCCTTTGGACTGTAGTTGTCACGCATAAGTATGTCTCTCCAATTACACTCTAAGACTAAATTAGAAGAGTAGAAAAAACTTGTACAAACATCTCTATCATTTGGAGGGCCACTTTAAACCAGGGTTGCAAGGGAGTGCCCCCCCCCACGACCTCGCTCCCAATTCAAGTAGCAATTTCACGAGAACGCTCCCGGCAAAAAGAACAAAGGCTCCTTGGTTTTTCAGGAGCATTTGGTCTTTTTCGCAAATATTTTTTTGCAGTAATATTCAAAAGCAATTTGATATGCGATTCATGGTAATGTTAAATTCTTAAAGTAAAAGTGACATTCTCCTTAATATTCATTTTCATCCTTTTACTTAAATTTCTAACATTACCATGAAATGGCTCAGGATGTTTGAGAGTGGTTCCGACCTCATTGGATTTCGTATGGAGAAAGTAGATTTTTAGATTTCATTCAAAATCCAGTAAACTTATCAATTTTTCAGGATTTCAAGATTGGGGGCATTGCATTGTTTCCATTAGATTTTGTCATGTATTAGGGTATGGAACTCGTATTTAATCAAGAGCACCAATCCCTCTATGTATCTTGATGTTAGTGACATTGGTTGTTGAACTCCTTTATCATGACCCTCCTAAAAATGTACGCATCACTCAAACAAAATCTTGACTTGGCATGCTATGCTTTTTCTATCTTATGTTAATGCTTAGAGGGTGATATTAACGACAAAGATCCCTATACAGATCCAAAGGTAATGACAAAGATACCTCTGGATATTAATTCTTAGAGGGTGATATTAATGACAAAGATCCTGATTTTCCAACAAGACTAAAAAATTAGACATTTCTTGTGGCAGCAAGAGGCCTAAGCATTAGCAATAGAAAATAGATTTACTTGTCTTTTCTAGTTTCTAGTAGTTTTTATAACTATTGAATCTTTCATATTTATTAGGATATTTTTTTGTAAACGATATATTACAATTTAATTTTGAAGTTTGAAGTTGCCAATTATAACTCATTAGTAATGAATTATGAATATGATGCTTTGTGAAAGTTGAAAGTTGTTTCATTTCATTTCATTTTATAACATTTCAATTTTCATTTCATTTTAGATATTATTTGTTGTAATTGTTACACTTAGCTTACAAGTACAACTTTGGTGATCAATGATGATAAATGTTATATTTTGAATTTTGAAAGCTTCAAACTTTAATATTGATGAATCATAAGACTCAATATGTTGTGTGTTACTATGTTACTAACTTGTGGACGTGGTTGATGAAGATTATAACTTCTAGTTGTGTTGTTATTTGTTCACTATGTTTTTTGTATATTAATTCACATCTACATGCTTTGTTTGCATTTTATGCATCAAAATAAATTTAAATTAAAAAAAAAAAATTATATATATATATATATATTTTATATATATAATATATATATATAACGCTCCCGGAATCGCTCCCAAACTAGGAGCTTCTGAAAATGTTGCTCCTGCTCCCAAGTAACCTTTCTTTGAACTCCTTCGACCTCATAGGCTTGGGTGTTTCTTGGTTTGTTGGCAACAAAAGCACAGCACGTATAAGGGTTGACCCCTAGCTAGGTAGTAGTAGGGAAAGACACATCTTCCCACAAGCTCTTATTTAATTCTTAAGAGACTTCGATATTTTAAAGCAATCACATCTGGAAAATCCTGCAAATTCATCGATTTGGAGAGAAGGATGGAAGTTTGCAGTGCAACTTTGAATTAAGGAATCCTAATAGGAAGACTGGTCAAGATATTTTGGAGGCGCCCCAAGATACCCATATTAGACTAACAAATAGGGAAGAAGAATTGGTTTGGATATTCTCCCCTTTTGGATCATATTCTCTAATGCTAAATTATATTTGACTAAACATAGATAGAGCTATGGAAGAACCAAAATGGTGGTGGAAATAAGTGTGGCGAGCTAAATGCCCAGCTAAATCTCACATTTTTATGTGGTGTGTGCTAGAAAATAGGGTTCCAACTTGGGATATTATGCAACAAATATTTAAAATAGGTTGAGGGTTGTGTTAGTTGTGTTAGTTGTGTAAAATGCATGAAGAATCAATTACCATCTCCTTTTAGGGTGCACATTTACTATTCATATTTGGAACAATTATCACTCAACCCTCAAACGGGCATGCATCTAGAGTGGCATCTTCGTAGAGGAGGCATGGAGATCTTGGTGCCCTTTTCCAACAACTAGAATTTTTCGAGCCTTGTCATTAATCAAGCATTGGGGACTCTACCTAACTCAAAACAAAGCACTCTTTTAGGACTTATCATATTTTCTTCTATGTGTGGTTGGGTAAGGCCTTGCAACCTTATCTCATTATCCACAAACCAAAGAACTCTCCCATCCCTGGTGTGTCAAAACAGAGGAGCCTGATAAATCAACCCCGTGGGTATAATTTGACAGGGCATCATAAGAAGAAAATATGAAAAGTGGAGGTGAAGTTATCTTATATCTCTCTAAGAAACATTTCTATAAAATTAAAATGGGTTTTGGCAAGAGATCTAATAATGGAGAAAAACTTTTGGCATGCAAATATTTGTTGCGATTTGAAAAAGAGAAAGGATGCAATAAAGTTCAAGTTTTTGGTGACTCTCTTCTAGTGATTAATTGGATCAATGGTGCACAACTATGTAGAAATATTTTTCTTGCCCCAATTTTAGATGAGGTTTTGAGGAAAAAATCAGCATTTGACAATGTTTTATGTGCACATGTTTTCAGGGAAAGGAACACTCAAGCGGATTGCTTATCGAGTTAGCTCTTGAGTTGTATCTATGGCATATTTTTTAGTAGCAAAACACCAATCTTTTGAATATTATCATAGGTCCTTTATAAAGGGAAGTAGACTTGTCAAATCTGTGAGCTCCTAATTGTTTGTTCTCTCCTTTTCTTTTTTGTTACAATTTCTATCTCTTGATATTGTTAGAATACATTTCTTGAACAATTTTTAAAGGTGACATTCCACTTTACATCTTCTATATTATACAGACTCTGAACATGTAATGAGAGGGAAGTGATAAACACTTCTTCACAAGGCTTATTCAATTTGATAGATCCACAAAGATCTCATTTAGAATACATAGTGATGTGTATATGAAAAATGTAATTTTGTACCATTCCAAAAAATTAAACAAAATTACACTTTTTTTAGGAGTTAGAAAAAATTGATCCATGTCTAAATGCAAATTATTTATGGAAAATCTTGGTTAGTTTTTGCATGTTAAATATTTCTTCCTTGAAATACATAGGATAACTCCTAGTGTGCATCTCCTATTTAATTTCTCCCCTCGTGGAAAATATAGTTAGGGTTTTATTAAGTGGAAAAAATAGTTTCCCCCTAAATCCAATCATTTGTCACTTATCTCTCAAAGTTTCCCTAAAACTCCATTACCCAATTAGGATTAAGCACTAACAAAATTTTGTGCTGACCAAAATGTTGAAAAACTATATATTTCTCTTCCTTTTTATTTTCCTGGACCTTTAAAGAAAATCGTTAGGGTTTTCTCCTAGGGCCGAATTGATTTAGGGCATTGTGGATGAGTGTTTGTAGAATGAAAACCTAAGATTTATCCTTGTAATCCTTTTTAATGCAAAGTCTAGACTTATCAATGGTAAATATTCCCCCGTGAGGGTTGTCGTCATCCTTCTCTAGGTAATTGTGTGCCTTGGAAAACCTAATCCTAACCTAGATTCAACATGAGGTTGGTTTGCTCTAATTTTTTGTTCACTTAACATCCTAGCAAACCCTTTCTTTCACTCTTATGTCTAGGTACTCCCTTGTTGTGTAACAAAAGCTCCTAGGTGCATGATATTCTTTTCCTTATCAAGAAGAATTAAGCCTTTGTCCATTAAAGATTGTCTTCACTTAGCCTCATATATCTACGTCACCTTGAATTCTAAAACTTAGAATATCATTATAAGTTAGTGCTAGGAAGCGTCCCTTGTGGTGAAATTCCACTAAAGAGGAGAAGGAAGATTGTTGAGGTGACAATAACAATCTCTCTCATTGTTGCTACAAGGCCTTGTGAGTCACCTCACAAGGTCTGCTACATTTTGCAACAGCAGTGAGAACCTAACTATAAGCCATTTTTTTAAATATACCACCCTTGCTTATATTTCATCTAGTTTGGTTTCAATTTCACATCCCATGAAACAAAGTCAGCATTTCCAACACACAATAACATAGGTGGCTATGAGACAATTATATTATAAGCAAAAATATTTCAAACTAACATGGAAATGACATTTATTTAGATATGAATGTTCATTCCATGTTACATTTTGGTCATCTAAAATATAGAAACAAGAGGCACAATTAGAATAAATTTGGTAACCAAGATATGATCTACATTGAAAATGAAACAAGAATGAACTTTCAGAGAATCGAGTGAATCCCAAATTATGAGTTTTGGCACTTGGGTGGACTGCAAAGGCACATACATCTATATTGGGTTTCAAGAATTTTATGCAGTCATTCGCATTTTCTTTCCTTGATCTAAGTCTGAGATGGTCTATGGAGATGTCTTTGTCATATTCTTTCCCAAGATTTTCAAAATGAGAAATAAATAAGCCCCCTTTAATTCTGAGTTCCTCAACATCCCACCTTGCTCCACAATCAAATACCTCCAACACTGACACAACAAAAAAATCATAATTTTTAAATTGTGTGAAAAAATTGATATGTACAAGAGTAATAAGACAAATTCTTAGATATTGTTTCGATAATTCAATAATAATCTTAATATAATGGCTCACTTAATTTTTCCCATGAATTGTTACAATCTGATTTTTATAGGGATTATGATGTATAACACAACTAAACAATAACGCTACCTAAAATTTTAATCATATTATCAAATACTAAATGTACTTACAAATTTTTTCCATTGATGCCTTCAAATGTGGATGTTTCATAAACTGTTGTTTATTTCTCATTCTTGTTTTCATTTTTTTGTGCCTTTCAGCTTTTCTAGATCAAATCCACTACTGCAAGAAAACGAAAAATGTATTAAAATGTTGATCAACCTTCATATCTGCAAAGAAGTCTAAAAATTCTAAACTTCAAGGGAATCATGCATGTCTTCATACATACATGAAAGGATAAACGCTAGTTGTCCTACAATCAAATAGAAATGCGTCAAATTTCCATCAATCAATGCACCCCGACATCAACAATTCAACTTGAAAAACATATCTAATTATGAGCGCAATCTATAGATTAAAGACTACCACTCAATACATGTGAATATATATTGAACTTAAACAACAAAACGACGAGATCAACATACCCATGCAACTCGTTAAGGATCTAAAATGATCACTCATGATGTGTATAACAAATAACAACTATTTTATTAGACATTAACTGACAATTGTAACACGTGTTAAACGGAAAGCATAAAACTCATTTGATAATGGATGCTACAGTTGCAATGTGCATTCAATAACACATGTAATCAGTAATAAATAACATATGCGACTGTCTTTACCCGTTAATGGAAGTTACAATGGTAGGTCGTCCCACATGATTTGGTTTATAATAAATAGGTGGAAATAGTATCTCGATATCAATAGAAGATGCTTCAGATTAAAAGAGGCCTCAATGCTACTGACCACTTGCATCTTTTAAGAGAAGCGTACTAAAATCCCTAATTTTCCATCACAATCACCATTAGAGGGGACATTGCTATAGAATATCTTTTGAAATTCAAGTAGACACCATTTCTAAATTCAAGGGGACATTACTATAGCATATCTTCTAGAATTCAACTAGACACCATTTCGACATTCTTGAAATGAAGAGATTCACACCCACTAAAACGAACTAGTACCAAACAATTTCTCCACTCCCACATTTTCTTTTTATGAAGAGTTAGCCAGGAATTTTTATCCTCGATACCAAGTAGCCAAAATTGGTGGTCCATTACCAACGATTGTCCCGGTTGTTCTAAAAGAAACCTTCTAGAATTCTCAAGAAGGCCCGAAGAAATATCATTGGTTTCCAAGGAGTCATTTGCAAGTGAGTTTTCCTCTCCTGGGTCGTCTGCAAGGGATTGCTCATCTCCTCACCTCATTCTAGAATCCCTTCTATTTTCCCTTGATTCTAAGATCTAACACCTTCACAATAGTCTTATTAGAGAACACATTCCACTAAAAGAAACAAATCGTTGTCCCAAAACCCACTTCAGAAAGCATATCAATGATGAATGACCAATCAACCCTCACATAAGTTTGATCAAAACCAATCTTTAACAAGAAAATCTATCAGCTTGATGGTTTTTTCCCACATACCAATCTCCCACGTAATCAAGATTGTCTCTGGTATATATCTTCCACAAATAACTTTTATTTGTTCAATTCTAAGTTTCTAACAATAGATCAATAGCGCTTTGAATTTCAATCAAGCTCAAGAGATTCACGTAAAATCTTATATGAAACATTATGAGATATTGAACACGACGACCTGATGGTGTCACTAGTTGCAGTCTTCGATATAAATTAAATGAAACTTTAATTTTAAAATTCAGTCACTCTCCTTGTAGAGTAAACCCCCTCGCTCAATCCATACCACATTCTTGCATATTAGTTTCCTTACATTCTTTAAAAAATTACAAGGAAGTTCAGTCACTCTCCTTGTAGAGTAGACCCCACCTCTCAATTCATACCACATTCTTGCAGATTAGTTTCTGTACATTATTTAAAATATTACAAGGGAGTGCACCTATGCTTATGAGATTTTCTTGTAAGGAAACCTTAATTTTAAAATTAAGTCACTCTGCCTGTAGAGTAGACCCCCTCTCTCAATCCATACCACATTCTTGCAGTTAGTTTCCGTACATTCTTAACAAAATTACAGGGAAGTTCAATCACTTTCCTTGTAGAGAAGAACCCCCTCTCCCAACCCATACCACATTCTTGTAGATTAGTTTTCATACATTTTTAAAAAATCACAAGTTCACCTATGCTTATGAGATTTTTCATGCAAGGAACTCCACCTGTAATTAAGAGATTTTCCATTTTCCATTTTAGATGGTTCCTCTCACAACTTTTTTTTTCAACCTAAGAAAATCTCTTTTCCCATAATATCCACCACAATGTCATCCATCAAAGGATTGTTTTACAAATATTTTGAAACGACAAACAAAGCATATTTCCCATTTCTACCAAATCCTCCACAAGGATGCAATATGAATTACGAAAGCCCATAATTCTTTCAAAAGTGTTCTTCCCTTTTTAAATAATCAAAGCTAAATTTGGGAGGATTGCAAGGTTTGCTCATTTTATGCTCATGGGATCAAATTCATGCCTTTCACGTCCATCCTCTAATAACCTAATAAATGCCTTCAACTTATGACAGTAGGCGTAATTTCCAAATACATGCAAAAGATGCATTAGCTACCAAGCGCATACTCAGATATGTCTAGGGAACCATTAGCTATGGAATTCATTATGTGTCAGAATGTATTTTGGATCTCATTGGCCACTCTAATTCAGGTTAGGTTGATGATAACATTGATCGCAAATCCACTTCAACATATGTTCTCAATTTGGGTTCTCGCCCCATTCGTTGGTCCAGCTAAAAGCAATCCTTGATTACTTTATCATCAACAAAGGTTGTATAAAGAGGTGCAATCGACATTGCCATTTAGGCCATTTGGTTACTCAACTTGTTATCATATTTCATCATATATTGTCAACTGGAAACAAGAAAAACACATTGAGATCCACATGCCCTACATCCATGAATTGGTACATGATGGGATCATTGACTTGCATTATTGTTCCACTTTTAAACAAACTACTGACATCACAAAGAATTCCACTGAGCAAAAGTTTCAATTTCTATGACACTACCTAGGCGTGAAGGACACAACTACCTAGTAGTTGTATTTCTTTTTCAATATTGTATTTTGTCAAGTCGCCTTTAGTAAATCTCAATGGATTTTGGAACACCATAATATCCCTTTAATTTAATTCACAATTTTTTTCTATCAATTTCTTCAGATAACCTCCAGAAATATTAATTTTTTTAATTTAGTATCCAGAAATATTTTTCTAAAAAAATTAATAAATTCCAACGAAATTGGACAACCAATAAGTGACAAATTTATTTTTTTTAAAAGCCACATCAAAAACCTAGCCAATCCGATTAATAATAACGAGGAAGAATTATTTCAATTTATTTTATTGAACCTGGTAGTTGTTAATCAACTACTGCAATAACACAACCTCTCTGCAAATAAACCTACTTGTTGTAATAAACTGTCCTTTCCATAAATAAATTCATCTTTTACAAAAACTTGACCTCTCAACCAATAAATTCAACTACTGCAATATCTTGGTTTCTCCATGAATAAATTCAGTTGTTGCAATAACTCAGCCTCTCCATGAATAAATTCAGTTGCTGCAATACTTGACCTTTCCACAAATAAATTCAGTTGCTAAAATAATTTAGCCTCTCTACAAATAAATCCAACTGCTACAATACTTGACCTCTGCACAAATAAATTCAACTGTTGCAATGATTCAGCATCTCCACGTATAAATTTAGCTGCGGTGATTCTCGACCTTTCCATGAATAAATTCAACTGTTGCAATAACTCGATCCAACAAAATAATATTGGCCCGACAAGATAAATTTGGCCCAGCAAGAAAAATTTAGCTCAGCACAATAAATTAGGCCTTTACAAGTAAAATCAACCTCATCAATGGGACTCAAACTCGACAGTTCATTAACATCCATAATTAGTATTTTGGCCTCCTCTACTTACTAGGGAAATTCGTCCTGCATAAATATGTCTCAATTGATGAATTTGACCTCATGATAGTAATGTAGCAAGAAAAATAGGAATTTTTGCAATGATAAGCGCTTCTCCTTCAGCTCCTACAAATAAAATTGTTTAGTTGAGCTCCAGTGAGGAATATGGATGATCCCTCCTCTTTACCATCGATATGAGGCACAATTCTATAACCACCCCTCCCACATTTACCCAATTTCATTGGCCTACCGAATTAACATGAGATGAAGAGCTACTATGACATGACCCAACCTCTAAGCTTCAATTATGAAATTGGGGCCGACAATCGACGACAAACTAGCAACTCACCTCATCCCTCAGTGCTACAGGACACTCAAGGGCCAAAGAACCACCCCAAGTGACCAAACCCTGAGCTAGGGTTGTATTTCACACACTTTAACCCATGCATGACAAGGTGTCCATGTGGTTATAGGCTTCCAACTGCATGCATAAGCCTCCTTTGGTGCGGTCATGACCCAAATTGTCTATTTTTGAGAGTGCAGTCTCAAGACCTAAACCTAGATTCTACGTCACCCCTAGACCACTACCCAGAACATCCCGAAACTACTCAGAATTAATAATGACATAACAACAATGCTAAACATACAAACTTGAAAGCAGAACTTGACCTACACTATGTAGAATATAACAAAAATTTTATCAAATGCATGGCAAACATGTAAGCTACAGGTCATGAATGCATATTTTATCACAAAAGTCTAAGATTCATTTGAGAATCACCAAGAAAGCCCTATGCCCTCTCCACATAGCTGCAACAACACTTATTACTTCATACAATCATCAACTGATCAATAACTAAACCATTTATGACATGAGTCATAGAAGATACACATCATATGAACAACATTAACCAGAAAATAACCAACATATAAACCATGGCATCCCATCCACAATATCACCAACACATTGCCAATAAATATACATGAATCACAATAGAAGAATAACTTTTATTAGCATATGAAATTACCAACCAAGTCAGGGACTTCCACGTACCACTCGACCATATATTGGACTGAACCAAATCTCTCTTTCAGCCAATCAACCCCGCGCCCTATTCCAAGCATGAATGTGGGATCTCATGTAATAAACCAAGCAAAACCAAACGAGGGTTTCCAAAGACCAAACTACCTCAACCCTCAACCAGTGATTCTACTTCACGATCGGACATCACTAACACCAACCAGATCGGTCTCTACCCAAGCTATCCAGGACTCCAGGAACTTGTAATTCAACCTACAACCTTCCAAGGCTCTAGAGCATTTGTCCAACCCGGCTCCAGGACTAGTAACTCAAGCCACAAAGGACTCTAGAGCGTTTGTCCAACCTAGACTCCAAGACCAGAAACTCAACCCAAGTTGTTCGAGGGCTTTTAGAGTGTTTATTCCAACCCACAGCCATAAGGAATTATCAACACCAACCAGAAAACAATCAAGTGGAAAAACCCACAACACCATGGCTATCCAGAAAATCGCAAAACAAAGCTAAAACCATTGTCAATGAAAGAACATAACCTAATAATCACATGAATATACCATGCATCCATAACTAACCAAGGATATCATACATGCAACGTGTTACTTGCAAAGAAATCTGGTTGTAGTTGTTGATCACGTTGTCTCCTTGAGCTTTGTTGCCTTCCTTTGCCTTCTTTCTCCAATCCAAGTGAAACTAGAGTGCTCCAAGAATGCTCCAAGATTTCTCCAAGTGTGAAAGAGTTTGAGAGAATGAGAGAATATAAGAGTGCTTCAAGCTTAAACTGACAAAAGTTGTGAACTGATCCTCATAAGCCTTTTTATCATTGACGCCTCTATTTTATTCATTTTCCTTCATTTTTCCTTCGATTTCCTCCTCAAGCACATTTGTGACATTTTATCTCCCTTTTCTCCTATTTTCCTTTATTTCATAATTAAAATGTCAATTAATGCCACTTTGCCTTTGTTAATGCCTTTGCCAATTTCCATAGCCATTATTTAATCACCAATGATACCCATCACTATGTTTTTCCCAACATTCAGCTTGGAATACGTGTCCTGTGACCTTGGTTATTATTTTATTTACATAGGAAATCAGCTAGGGGTTGTTACATATTTAGAGATCTAAATGATCCCTCCTATTTTCTTCGACATGAGGTACGATTTAGAGTTTTTACTAATCCCTCTTTGATGATTAGCTTGGTTGTATTGTTGCAACATGGAAACTAGTATTGATCACTAGGGTGGATATTTCACTACCTCAGATGATCCACACTCAAGGTTACAAACCCTCAAGCAAAGGTCTATGAGCCCCAAAAATAATTTACCAAAAGATCAATCACACCCCTCTTATTTTATGGTGATGGCTATCAGAATACCATGGGTCACTTTTTCCTTGATTGAGTAAAGTGACTTTATAGTGTTCCTTTTCCTTAGTCACCCTTTTAATTAATTCATCCTCTAAGATTCCACAATTAATTTTATTCTATACACTATTACAATAGTTAGGCTACTCAAATAGTCTTTGCTAGTACCATCTGGAAAAAAAGATATTACAATCCTCCCTTACTAAAATTGTTCGTCCCCAAGCAATCAAAATATCAATACCAGAATCTTATACAAGTCATCAAAATGTTTGATTACGCAGTTGTTGTGTAATTTCCCATAAGATTCCCCCTAAAGATTCCCCATAAGATTGAAGAGTATAACTACTCATTATTCCCTTCTCCAACATACTCCACATCATCCCTTAGAATTATGCAGGGATGTTTTAATGTCTCAAATACAATTGGAAGACCTATTGTGATAGGCCATATCACGCTACTTCATAAAGAACTATTGGCAAGAGTGAAGTTCTCTAGGCACAATGTACTAAATACATCACCATCTAAAGGACTTACATGCTGCCATGTGCTACTAATTGCTCCATCTACTTCAATCAGGAGAGGGCTTCTACAATGTCTCAACCCCTAAAGCATCATCATAGCCCCCAAATTTCTCCTTTTTGCCTCTAATGATAGAATCGTGCTAACCTATATGTTGTCGCATGATCGACCTGAGGTTATATTCAAAAGATGAAATCATGGGAAAAGATCTCACCTATTTGAAATACCAACTAATAATGTAATAATGAACATGATAAATCCATGTTTTGTCTGTTTCCTAACACTATCTCCATGAATTACCCTGTTTTGGAAGCTCTGCCTCAACTAGCTTAACCTTCATTGTATGTCTTTCCTCACCCAACACATACTGCTTACTCAAATCTCTAAACTGCAAGTAGCTTCATTGCTCTACTTCACACAGCTTCCTGATGTTTATATTCCCAAGTAAAATTGTTGCTACTAGTCTTTTAACAATGTTGAGTCCTCGAAAAATTCCTTGAAATGTAGAAACTGGAAATAATTCTTCTAACTAAAAAATTAATTATGCATTTTTTTTGTTTATGACAAAATATCAAATTATTCACACTGCAATTTCTTCACCATAAAAATATTGTGGAAGCAAAAATAGGAACTGAGAAATGCTAGCGCACACCTATAAAATGACAGTTATATTTTGGACAATTGTCCCTTGAAAAACCCAATGTGGGAAAATCGATGCAGCATCTGAGGGTTTTATTATTATGCAACAGTGAATTTCGAGTACAATAACTATGGATGACCAACTGGCTATCCAACCTAAGAGAAATACTAGCAAAATCAACTGAGGGAATTTACCCTCTTCTCCAAGCAATCCCGGCTCAAACGGACAACTCCAAGCAAGTTGTCCAAACCCCCTATGCAGCCTGTCACACTCTCATCCTAGAATAGCTGCTACTCAAGCCATCTTGCATGTTGTTGACTGAGGAATTGCCTCTCCAACCTACTGGAAAATCTTCTCGTCTCTGAAACCTGAAACAACCTCCACTCTAGCTAAATTGAATTGCCTCTTTGAGGCTATGCACAGGCTCTGCTGCCTCTTGGAGAAAATAATTAGGCTTCCTCTCTATGCCTCTCTGAAACTAGAAAGCTTCCTCAAGATTGTTGTCTTTTCCCCTTTGGCCCTACATCCCCTCTCTAGCTCAAACTCTACTACAGGCTAGCTCGAACTGCCCAAGGAACTCGCATTGTTGGCTCTCTTATGTTTTTCTCCATCTATGCATTGACCTCTTCTTATAATCTCTAATTAGGACTCCAACAACTAAGATTAAAACTTAATCGATTGATGAGATCATCTCAAAGTCGATCCATGTGAGTTTCTAGAGAATTCTCACCTTTCTCAATTAATTCTTATTAGTTAACTAGTTTTCCTAAGTTAAACTTAGGAAAAATTAAACTGATGGTCAATTAATTTGATTGAGCTATCTCTACATGGAATTTCCAAAAACAATTTCTAGGTTTGGAGAACTATGTTTTAGCCTCTCCACAAAGCTTCAAGACTAGAACACACTTTGATGCTACAAAAACTAACACTCCCTCTTAGTGAGCAAGGTATTCTCCATACATGTTGTTGATGTCTGATAATTGTTGTTTTCTACTATTGTCCACCAACCACTACACCAAATTTGATTCATTTTCCACTAACTATAGTTAACCCATGCTACATTTGTGTTGCTACTAACATTGCACTGTACAACCTGCATTGCTACCAACTTTGCATCTGCACTACAATCCAACTAACACTCCCTCTCATGTTGTTGTTGCTGCTATAGAAACTACTACAACTAAGAAGCATCCAAAATACTAAATCAATTGTATCTCTATGTTGTTACTATCTCTTGAGTCTTTGATGGCTACTAACCTATGCACTATCCACTGAGAAATCTGTGTTGTTGTTGATTCTGCCACTGAGCCTCTTGTGCTGCTATCAAAACTGCTCTATGCTCCTCAACATCTCACTGCCACTAGTTTGTAATTGTCACTCTAGTACTGACTACATCAAATAACACTCATCCTCCTGCTACTAAATATCGTGGACCCTTGTAGCAATGGTAATGATCCATGAGGAAACACCATCTGATGCTCACCATGATGGACCCTGCCCAAATATCTACAACTCTGGAACTCTAATCTACTCATGTTATTGTTGCTACTACTCTACTCCTATCTTTGGATTGCTAGTACAAATACCAAAATAATGACTCTAATATCTCCAAATCCTGAAGCGTTATCTTCCATAGGGTTTCTCCCTCAAAAGCTAGACTCCCTCTACACTGAGAATCATTTGGCTAGAATTGCATTTGCATCTTTCATCCTACAATTAGACAAAACGCACTGCCCATGTCATTGTAACTAGTTCTGCAATTTTCTCTTGTTTACTAACTCCAACTAGTTATGCAATTGTCCTTTGAATAACTGACTGCACCTACTCACACTGAACTTGCTACTATGATACGGTAGGCTCCTGTAGCAAAGGTGATGGGCCCACTACAACAAATTGGAATTGATCTGACTCATCTCCTTATTGCAACTGCACTGGACCCTTCCCATCTTGCACACTAGAGTTTCATACTCCTCTTATATTTGATGCCTCATCATCTCCTTTTTGAGCTCAATCCTTGTCTGAAACCCAACTTCGTTTTGCAACTCGCACTTCCTCTGACACCTTTCTTCAACAATTGAAACTCGATTTATTTCCTAGATCTCCATTTTGGCTAACTAGCACACCTTCCTCCAGCAATTTTGAATGACCATCTCTCGCAAGCTACAAAATCTATGAAACTCAAATAATCTAAAGACTGTTGCTGGAAATCTCCCTTTCACCTTCTCGGTTGCTAGCACTTCTCCTCGCACTCCTTCCTGGAGTGATTAAATCAAGCTGCTGCAACTGGAAATTTTGGATTTCTGAAACTAGAAACCCTCTAAGAGAAACCCCCTTTGTGTGTGCAATTTCTCTTCCACCCGGTGTTGATTCTACTGCAGCAAATTGCTGCAAAAAACATTCCCAAACAAGGAATTTGCTCTGCGAAAATACTGCATTATTTATCGCTTTGCATACTGGAATCACTTCCCTAGACAAATCGAACTTTCCTGCCACTTGCAACTGGAAAATTGAACCATGTCTAGTAATTTGCACTACCTAGCAAGGCACTGCACAACCCCTAAAAACTTCATCCTGTTGCTCCCTCTAAACAACGAAATTTTCCTTCTTCGTCTCTAAGCATCTTGTTTGTCAAATATGCCCTGATACCATGTGAAAAATTCCTTGAAATGCAGCAACTAGAAACAATTTCTCTAACCAAAAAATTGATTACATAGTTTATTTTGTTTATGACAAAATATCGAATTATTCACACTACAGTTTCTTCACCATAAAATTATAGTGGAAGAAAAAATAGGAAATGAGAAATGTTAGCACAAAAACATAAAAAATAACAATTATTTTTAGACAATTGCCCCCATAAAAACCTAATGGGGGAATCTAGAGCAACAATGGAGATTTTTATTAGTATGCAACAGTGAATTCTAAGTACAATAAATATGGATGCTCATCTGGCTATCCAAGCTGAGACAAATACTAGCAAAATCAACTGAGAGAATTTACCCTCTTCTCCAAGCAATCTCAGCTCAAACTAACAACTCCAAGATAGTCATCCAAGGCTTCTGCGCAGGCTCTGCATCACCTCTGTGCAGTCTGTCATATGCTCAACCCGAAATAGCTGCTACTCAAGTTGTTCTGCCTACTGCTAACTGAGGAAGTGTCGCTTTGACCTACTAGAAAATCCTCCCGACCTTTGGAACCTGAAACGACCTCCACTCCAACAAAATTGAATAGCCTATTGGAGGCTCTACACAAGCCCCGTGCTGCCTCCTGGTAAAAATAATTCAACCTCCTCTCTATGCCTCTCCAGAACTAGAAAACTTCGTCTGGATCATTATCTTTGCCCCTCTCTAGCCCTGCATCCCCTCTGTGGCTCAAACTCTACTACTGGGTAGCTCAAACTTCCCAAGGAACTCGTATATTGTCAAAATCCTTTTTAACTTCAATAGACTTTGCACAATTCATTTCTAGCCCTTTAAATGTTGTATTTGTCCAGTGTATCTATTCACTGGCTTTCTGTATCCTACCATCAATGCCAAGGGTAATGTCATCTTTTATGACCAACGGAATGGCTTTAGCACTGTTTTGTGCACTGTAAGGAGGGAAGGTGGTAGGAGTTGTTATCACTTAAGACTACAAGTTCACCTATGTCCAAAGATCCATATAAATTTTTTGGTTCAAGTCAATAGGTTTTTAGGTGTGTTACTTTGAAATCAGTTTTTCCAAAGGTATTGATGTAGGTCCTTGTAAAAAACCGTTAGATTCCATCTCTCATAGCATATCTAGTCTTGATTACATCATTCTGACTTTGCACAGTTTCGTAGCGTAATATGATTGGCCAGTTTAGCTACGCAATCATTTTCCACCTTTCCGCAGCATATCATTGAGCAGCCATTTCGTAGCGCGGTATGTCATTTCATGATTGCCTGCGCTACGAAATCGGGGATTCGGGTATTTTCTGCAGCATATTTCCTTGAAATGTCAAATCTTGGGAGGTGAGTCATCAAAAACCATTCATATGTGTCAGTCGACGTCCCCTCCAGATCATGATAGGATTCATCCCGCCATTAGAGATAGGATCACACACATGTCAATTACTTCAATCAATCTTATGAGGTATGGTTGTGCAATTATGTTTATTCATGACTGCATTAACGTGCCTATTCTATGGTGAATGTTTGAAAAAACACAAGGAAGCCGCCCGAATTCTCATTCAAAAAGAGACTACTGCAAGCGAGCCTGCATTTCAAAGCTAAAGCTGGTGAGTAAATTGGAGCTGCTAATTAAGTTTTCTGTGCAAGAATTTTCCGAGAAAGATGGAGAAACGAGAGCATAGATCCGGGAGATGTCTCAGAACTGAACCAGAGGGACTTGATCTCACGCTTAAAGATGAAGGTGTTGCTCGAGCTTTCAAACAGGCGGGTTGCTGGAGGTTCTGTGAAAAACTGAAGGGCGGACACACAGAGGTAACCAAAGCTTTTGCTCTAAACTTTAGCGGCTTGAATTCTAAAGTTGCATTATTAGAATTCCCTGTATCTCCGCAAGCTATCTCTACTGTCACCGAGATCCCAAGGAGTGGTCAGGAGTGGTTTAAAAACTACAAGTTTGATACAACTCCATGTAAGGATTTCCTGAAAGATCAATATGCTAACGAGGACCTTTCTAAGGCAATACCCAGGCATTATATTAAAGAGCATTATGCTCTGCTCCTCACAGCCATTCAGAAGTACCTCACATGCGAGGGAAGGTACACTAAAGTCTACTCCTACCATTTCAAGCTTTTATTACATTTCATAGGGAAGGCATCCATAGATATTCCTTTCTATTTGTTTAGGAGTCTAGGCAAAATGTGCGACAAAGTTCAGTTTAAAAGGGATAATTATGAGACATCTCTCTTCCATCATGGTTTAATCAAGCTACTGGTGTTAGATAGCCTGCATAAAATCGGGAGGGATTGGGACTCTTTCATTTTCATGTCGGGTTTCCAAAGCAAAACCGGTCTAACCCCATTACCAGATAGAGAAAAAGAAGGAAAGACTCAAGAGTCTACAATGGTTGAAGAACCTACACTGGAAACAATGGTTGAAGAGCCTACATTGGCTGAGCCTAAGAAGCAGGCTAAAGACCGAAAGAAACCAAAGTATAAATCAAAGCAATCAGGGAAACCCGTAGTCATTAAAGAGACACCAAAACCATCCAAGGAGAAGATGAAATATCAGAAAATTGCATCCAAGCCAAGTGAAGCTGCACCAGAAACCAGGATCAAAACAAGGAGCCAGTTGAGCAAAGAAAAAGGAAAGTCAATTGCAGTAGAAGACAGCCCCATGTCAAAGGCTAGTCTCAAGGATTTGCTAGAAGCAATTGACTTTGAACAAACCACATCAGTACAGGTGGAGCCCATGCCAATAGACCTAACACAGTCATCTCCTGATAGCTCTAAGAAATCAAAAGCCTCAAAAAGGCTAAGATTCGAGGAGGCTGGGAAAGAATTCATGGTCAAGCCTCGAAGGCCAATCACTAGAGGTCAAGCACAAGCAGCAGAACAAATCCCAAAGGGTAAGGAGACTGCCAAGGTAACAACAAAGCAAACCAAACCGTTGCCTAAGATAGAGAAACTAGAAAGGGCAGAAAAGGCAGAAAAAATAGAGAAGGCAAAGGAGGCAGAAAAGGCAGTGAAGGCAGAGAAAGTACAGGAAACTAAAAGAATAATCTATACTAGAGAGCAGGCCAAACAAAAAGGAAAGCAGATAGCCCAGGCCAAAGAAACGAAGGAGAGCAGAAAGAAAGAGGTAAAGGAAAAGGCTCCTTTGGTTAAGAAAGATAAAACCTCATCCACCAAGGAGAAATGGGAAGCAGCTGACAATGAGATGGTTGATCTAGAAAAGACAGTATCAGAGATTGCAGCCATGGAGAGTGAACTTGCAAAGCTGAAGGCTCAGCTAGGCAAGTTAGCTGCTAAATGAATTAAATTTCAATGTTGCACCAAGTTTTTTCATTTTTCTTAAGTTAATTAATGTTTTTGAGGCATGTATTGAAGAAAGAAAAATAAGCAATTTTGGAATTAAAGATGAAGCTGTAACAGTCTAAAATAATTGAAGAAATTCGTTAAAGACTGTGATTTTGCAAAGAACAGCAGTTTCGTAGCGCGCTACGAAACTGCTGTAGGTGACTGTTTTTAAGGGAAAATTCGAAAACAATGCTAAGGTCATCAAATTTTGTGGAAAAAGGCTTCGAGGATGGAAAGGAAATCACCATGGTTGCTTAAGCCTTCAAAGGTTGACAAATGTAAATCTTATTGCATAAAGGTAAAATATTTTGTCTTTACCAAGTTTTCATAAAGTACCTTTATGACCGCAGAATTAGGGTTTCTGGTAGGATTACCAGAATTTTGGAGTTCAACACCTGGCAGTATTCGTGAAGCATCCAGATTATCCAGGCATATGGTGTTATGGTATGGTCATTAAGGTCATTATACAGCTTCAAGCATTTTGGTTGGAAAATGAACATGGACTAAAACAGGGACCGGGAAAACAGAGGATATTTCTTCATCAAAGGCTGAGTCAGCAACACACTCAGAATCCAAGGCAGCCAAATACAGCGAATGCTCCTCAAGATATATTCCAGCTCCTACAGGAAAAGCACAGCTGTCAGAGATTAGGAGGGAATCATGCAAACGAGGAGATGGTAGCAGAATTTGATTAGAACTAGGACTCTTTTGTATTAAAAGCACAATACCCCTGTATTTAGTAAATTAGTTTCAATATGGATAAGGTAGTTAATTATAGGTTTTCGAGCTCCCCTCATGCTGGAGGAGGAGACTCAAGATAGCTGAGTTTTATTTTCTATAAATAGGAGAAACTCTGATGTATCAAGGGTTGGATATTTATGCAAAAGATAGAGTTTTATTGGTTTATGTATAGTTTTCTTTTCACAGTAATAGAAAGCATA
>APFE031633256.1:0-18100 GCA_000404065.3 Pinus taeda
ATTTTAATTTTATTTTATTTCATAACATTTTATACTCACTAAGTTAGTCACCAAATGGGTACACAATCTATCACCTTGTGTTTATTGATGGTCTATTATATGAGAGATCAATTTTTATTTTTTATTTTTTTATTTAAAACAAAATTCTCAAAATTTAATTGAAAGTAAATTTTGAAATACATAAACTCAATAGAGTAGATAAAAGTGACCTTGGTATGTTAAATTTTTATATTACGGTACTTTAAATTATATTAAGTATGCTTAATTTAGATCTAAGTATTGTACGACAATGACGATTAACGTCCGCTAAGGCTGATATGGTCTATGAGATGTTAAGAAAGAAGTGGTTAATTGGGATTGTTTAAAACTGTATTTTTGTGATAGAAAGTGAGGGAAAGAAGGGTTTGTAGGTACTTGTAGTTTTTTTGACTAAACAAGTTGAGGAGGTTGGTCATGGGGAAAATGATTTTCAAATGAGAGTGTATCTGAGTAAGGGTTGTACAATCCAAGAGAAAGTACTTTTCATACTCAACTCTCTTACTTTCGTAAAGAAGGCATATTCTGTCGTGGCAAGGTATCTTAGGAATAGAACAAAGTCTCGTTTTACTCCAAAGATCATGAAAATTAGTTTTAATCCTTGAAATATTCATTCTCTTCTTAGCACACATTGAGATAGAAATGTAATTATGGTTAGCAACTATGGGGTCAATAACCTCCTTATAGTATCTTAACTTTCTTTTCTCCCCTAACTCCTTATCACTCCACAACTTATCCTTGAATTTGGAAGTAATGATGTTTTTAATATTATCCTTATTCCCCAAGATGATCTACTCCTTTATCTCCCAATGATGGATCTAGGACTTGGCATCCTTATGCCACCCTCGATTGAGTCCAAGGCGGTTTTGACTAGAGTTATAAGAAATTTTTGGTAGTCTCTTGGCTTCCATGTTGTAGAGCTTCTTCTTATACATCAAATACCTAAAAATAGTCACGCATTCAATACAGGAAAGGCTATCCTGAATTAAGAGAATAGGGTATATAGTGGTACATTAGTCTTGAGGTTGTAGGTTATGAATTGCTTTTGGATCATTTCAATACTTCTCCATGACTCTCTAGATATAGTGCAAACCCATACTCACATCCATATAAAATAATAGGGGTGACGAGAGTCTCGAAGGGGAAATTCTTTTACTCCAAACCCAAGGATCACTCATCTTACAATATTTTTTAAGCCCATAGTAAGATTTTTGACCTCCTATAATCCTTTTCTTAATGCTACAATTCGATTTGATGTGATAGTGGATGCCCATAACTAAATATTGTTTTAGGGTCCTATGATTGATAGGATGAAATGATGATTGAATATTTTCTTTCAATATATCAAATTGTAAATAATATTACACGTTGCAAATGTTTCCCAAAAGAAAAAAATAAAAATAAAAATAAAAATGAAAAGAGTGTATGTAAAGATAAAAATAGAATAAAAGAATTAAAAAAAATGATGAAAAGAACCCCGTGAAAAGAAAAAGAGTGAAAGTTATGCAAATTCAAATGCCACTAGGAGAAAAATAGTTTTGTTTTGAAAAATAAGTTAGGAATTGTGTGCACCTTGTTTTAAATTCCATAATCATATATATTTGTTTGAATCATACAATATAATCATTCTCAAACACATTTGAATTTTTGTTGTTAGACTAGACAATAATTTAACCAAATTGTTTAAACTTGGTTAAAAATATGTAGATAGGTGAAATTATTCATCCAATTGTTTAAGCTCGATTAATAATTTAAGTTTGAAGGTTAGAAATTAGATTAGGACAAATCTCTCCTCCAAAGGAAAATAAGAAGGGTCTACACATTTAAATGTACCCTTGGTTTCTATCCTTTCTTTCCAAAATTAGGATGAAAAACATTAAAACTTTATTATTCATGCTTTAAAGAGATATAAGATTTGTCCTAAGTTTTTGCACCTATAAACAAAAGTGAAAAATGACAATATGTTATGTCATCTAGAGGATAAATGGCGGGCCCAATCTAATATGTGTGTCCTTTACGATGGTATTCCATAGTCCTCAATGCTTTTCGTTCCTTTGTGCCCTTCGTAACGTTATCGATGGACGGGGGGTCCGAAAAGGTGGTTTCACTCATCCTGACTTCACCTTATGTGTGACCCTCTCGTTCTTTTGCAACCCCCCTCTCAATACCGTATACCACCCTCCACCCCTCTGAGAACTACCTAACCCTCTCCTTCCAACAAACGGTTCCCTGCACCTATACCAGTAACCCCTCCATGACATGTGTCTAATAGTTTTCCTTACCCGTTATGGATTTAATATTCATATAAGTTATGATTAAACCTCCTAACAATGCTGCACCTTTAACGAATTATTATTTAACCGTAAAAATCTCGTTATCCATTACTATTACACCCTTTGTTGAATCTAATCCTACACCAATGACGGCAAGGAAAGGTATAACAACTCTTGACATTCAAATGTTCACCTCAATTATAATCATGTTGTTAATGATGAACGTAAAACATGGCATTGAAAAACATATACCTTTTGTGGATTACATAACCATAAATTTTCTAAGCGTTGGAAAAGAATAACAACACCCAAAATGAGGAGGCATGAAAGACCATCTCAACAAAAGGTAAAGAAACATCATAAGAAGATCTGGAGGAAGAAAATGTATTGCAATCATTGCAACAGAGGTGGTCATCCGAGGGCCACATGTTGGAGTCTCCATCCAAAGTAGCCCCTTAAAGACAAAGTTTCGGTGTATGAACGAGGTGAAACAATTGTTCGACAAGCAAAACCACCATAGGGGGATGAGCCATTCATAGGGATAAGTGAAAAATGGTTTCTAGATATCTTAGATTGTCATGGTAGTGATTTTGTAATCATTTGTTACATTTTAAAATGTAAAAGTGATGATGTGTTTTCCATCACTTGTTAAGCAACAATGATGTCTCGTCTTGTTTTGAGTTGCATGATAAACTATGAAAGTGATGTTGTGTTTCGAGCACTTGTCAAGGAAACAAAAGTGTTTGGCCTTATTTTTGTAAATCATGTGATGCAGTGATGATGTGTTTTCTATCACTTGTTGAAGCAACAATGATATGTACCTTGTTTTCGTAGCTCGGGTATTGTCTCCATTTTGATGTAAACTTGACCACCGAGTATGTGTTATAAAATTGTGGAAAGTATGGGATGCTTGGGTCATTAATTGGTCATGAAACTCAAGCATGTAATTTTCAAAAATAATGGACAATAGGTTGCACAGATTGGAGGTGTCAGCGCATTTCTTAATGCTGTGAAGAACAAAGGAGAAGGAGATGGAAACATGACCTTTTTCAGGGTGCTTGTGATGCAGATAAGGTACAAAGGAGTTGCATAATATTTTTCATACCTTTGCAGGACCAAAAGCTCCTTAGTGGGGAGCATTGATCTAGGTGGCTCTAGGGACACACGCTCGACAAAGAGGGCTTATGGAAGCTCAAACCAATACCAAAGCGTAGATCGTGTCATCCTCATCACAACAGTGTGGAAGATTTGTCAATTTGAGCTCGTATGTGGAAAAATGAGCCAGTCATATTTTTGGTCAAAGTTGGGCTATGGGCCAAGTTTAAGTGTCCTACAATTTGACCAACGTCGAGGCATGAAACCTGCATACCAATTCTTTCTTACCCTTCACAACAAAGCCTTCATGTTGCTTGATGTATATCTCTTCTTTTAGATCCCCATGAAAAAATATTATCTTCAAATCCATCTATTCTACCTAAAAATCAAAAGCAAAAACAAGATATAAAAGTAATCTAATGGAAGCTAACTTGGCAATAAGAGAAAAAATATCACGAAAATCATTTCCTCACACCTGGGAATGACCTTTTTCTAGCAGCCAAGCTTTGTATTTCTCCATCTTTTGCTTTTTCCTTAATCTTCTTCTTGAACACCTAGTTACCTCGAATGGGTTTTTGAGCGAGCAACTCCACCAGATCCCAAGCCTCATTTTTGACCAAAGATGCCACTTCATCATCCATTCCCTCCTTCCAAATTTTTCCATCATCTGAATCTACTACCTCCTTGACAATTCTAGGATCGTCATCAGTAATAGATAGAGAAAATGTTGAATAGAAAGTAGATAGACTATAAATTTATGGCTTCCTTCTCTCTCAAACTGATCTTCTCAAACATGGGAATCTTCCTCTTCTAATTCTTGTTGTGTTGTAGAGTTTGATTCTTCCTCCTTTAGCTCAAACTCTATATTTTGAGGTTCCTCTTGTTCGAAATCATGTTTAACAACATCTTTCAGCTCTCTAAATGCCACATCCTGGTTGTACACAACCGTCCATGTTTCCAGGTTCCAAATTGTATAACCTTTTAAACCATCCTTATACCCAATAAAGACGCACCTTTCAGATTTACTATCCAACTTGGTTATTTTCTTATTTGGAACATGTACATATGCATCATAGCCAAATACCCTCAAATGTTAAATAAAGGGCTCATTACCAGTCCATACGTCATGTCGAGTATTATCCTCTAATCGTGATGAAGGTGATCTATTAACTAGGTAACGTGCAGTCTCTATTATCACTGCCCAAAATTCGTATCCTAACCTCGTGCCATTAAGCATGTTTCTTCTCGTTTCCATCAACTTCCTATTCATTCTTTCTACAACTCCATTTTTCTAAGGTGTTTATGGAGTAGTCTTTCATCATGCTATACTGCACTTCTTATGGATATTCAAATTTGTTCTTGTAGAACCCTCCACCATTATCTCTCCTCAACACCTTGATCTTCTTCTCTATTTAATTTTCCACCAAAGCCTTAAATTATTTAAACCTATCAAAGACTTCATATTTTTTCCCGAGGAAATGTATCCATATATTCCTTGATAAGTCATCTATAAATGAGACATAGTAGACATACTTTCGCAATGATGAAATTGGCATACGTCCAAATACATCACTTTAGACAAGCTCTAATATCCCTCTCGCCCTCTTAGAAGCAGAGGGAAAACTCATCGCATTATGCTTCCCATACACACAATGTTCCCGTAAATCAAAATCCAGAGAGAAATTAGACATACCTTCTACCTTACCATTACCATGTAGTATTCAAAGTCCCTTCTCTCCAATATGTCTGAACCTTTGATTACATAACATGACATTTTCTCGAGAGACGACTAGGGTTTTTTCCCCACATTCATGAACCACAGAACTATTACACCCATCAATAATGTTTCTAACAAAATTCTTATACAGATTTCCAATGTGAACTCCCCACATCAATACCAATGATCCCTGAACCATCTTGTAAGTATATTTCTAGAAAAATGTTTTTAAAGCTACATAATGCGTCTTGCTTACAAAAATCATATATCTCACCAATGCAGGAATATGAAAAACACTAGGATGTGTTTGAATCCTTCCACCTTGCTACTTCAACTTGAATTTTCTGTGTCCAATGATTCTGGTGTTCCTATCAACCCCTAAGAAGATGCCACCACCATCACATTTCTCATACTCGCACAACCACTCTCTATGGAGAGTGAAGTTAAATGATGCACCAAAGTCAATCAACCATGCCTCATGATCTACATGTGTACCTGCAGAAGAATCCAAGTACACATTTCCATCTTCATTTGTGGTGGTTTTCTCCTCTAGAGAAGAAGCATCATCCGATCCCTTTCCTTTCATAGGACCTTTAGATAAAAATTCCTTTTTATAGTTTTCTTCCTTTCCACATTTCCAAAATACCTTTACATGCTTACATAGAGAATTAGATATGTGTCTATATTTAGATCTCCCACTTGAGGGCCTATTTTTGTTTATTTTCTGGAACCATCCTTGTAGGATGAGCCTATTTTATAAAACTTCAAAATAGCTATATTTCTACCTAGAACAACAACACGACTATTCCATGAATCTGGTAGAGAACATAACAAACTGATGCACTTATCTTCATCTGAAATTTTTATATCAATAGATAAATGCTAGCTTACCACGACTTTAAGATGTTGTGATGTTCTGTGACTGAGTCTCTGTCCTTCATCCTCAGGTTATACAATATTTTTTGTAGGAATAATTTGTTTACGAGAGACTTAGATTAGTATAAATTCCCTAACTTGAACAACAAATCGCTTGGCGTTTCTTCCCTAGACACATTAAACAATATTGAATCTAAGATAGATAACAATATTACCCTTTGTTCCTTCCGATCAAACTTCACTCAATATTCTACTAAAATTTTCGTTGGTTTAGTAATCGGATCTACCATTATCCACTAACCTTTATCCCCTTTCAAATCCTCCATCTTGAGCTTTCACAAATCAAAAACATGATCATTATATTTCTCGATATCTATCTTTCCACTTCTCAGCATCTTCTTTCAGCGCAACAATTGATCTCACATATCTTCCACTAAACATGTTCTACCACGACCTCGAGCAAAACCCCTCAACAATAAAGGCATCCCCTTGTATCTGAAACAACTGCGATACAAAATGTATGTTTTAACCTTGTACAGAAATTACCTACAAACGAATTCTTAAAACAATAAAATTAAACAATGTTGAGAACATAAAATAAATATACAAAGATATTTTTCCCTCGATATAAAAAATGGGACTATCAGATTGATTTTTCATTATATTCCTTTCAACGTTATAATAAAAATATATACATGTTGAAGAATTCATAAACCCCAATCTATTAACCCTGGATTAGAACATAATTGTAGTTCCATTGAAGAGATCTACAAAATACCATGGGAAAAAGACCATCACGCCCAAAACCATGTGAAACAATAGTGCACAAAACCATGGGTAGGTCTACCTAGCAACTTTGGATCCCCCCATCCTTGGGTCTGCATATATATAGAAAAACAAATTTCTCTGGGAACTGCTCTGGATCCTGTACAGAGGGGCTATCACCCCCCTCTAAACCCCCCAACAGGGGGGAATTTCACCTCCCATGTGACTCCCCGCTTGTAACTGATGCAATGAACAGGGGTCGTTGTTGCTGCCCCAGACCCTGTGTGCATGCGAAAATTCATGGAAAGAATATAAAAAACACCTAACATCCTATTTAGATCTGAATATATGCTTTGTCTATCCTATGCCACCCTGAGATTCTACATTATAAATTGAATTTGTTGCCTCATTTCCTTGAGCATATCTGACCCAATATGCACTTTTTTGACTAGATCATTATATATGATAGGAGTATTGCAACTCCTCCCATACACTGCCTCAAATGACTCATCTTTATGTATTCATGGTATCCATTTGTGTGTAAACTCCATAAATGGAAGGTAATACTCCCACTTTTCGGGCTAAAACATCACATACATCCTCAACATATCCTTAAGGATCCTATTTTTCCTCTTTGTTTTCCCATTTTTCTGTGGATAGTATGCAATTTTGAATGGTAATGTTCTCGCCAAACCTTTAAATAATTCCTTCCTAAACCATGAAGTGAACTTAGCATATTTATCTAAAATAATTTTCATGGGGATACCATGTAGCCTCATAATCTCCTTTTTGAATATTTGTGCCACTTCATTAGAAGAATTAGTGGATTTTTCTACCACTAAATGAGCTACCTTCCTCAGCTTATCAATCCTTACCATGATTGCATCATGTTTCTTAGATGGTTTAGGTAATCCTATAGCGAAATCCATAGAAATTACCTCACATTGCCATTCTAGAATTGGAATCGGCTACAACAAACATGCTTGATTCTTACAATAGACATTTAGTTATTGGAATTATATGAATTTTGAAACAAAATGAACCACCTCCTCAAATTTGATAGTAATTGTACCTTTTAATGGCTATAAGGGTATTTCAATACCCTAGATGGAATTATTAAGGATTAACATGAAACTCATTCATTATTTTCCTTTTTAATCCATCACTAGCTGGCACATACATTATGCTTTTAAATCTAATTATGCTATCATTAGTGAGGTGATATTCCTAATCCTGGACATCTTGTAACAAATTTTCATTAACTTGCTAATAACTTTCATCTTGTTGTCCAACACTTTTGACCCTTTCTATTATGTTTATTTTATAAGAACATATAGTTGTCAAGTCGTTCAATTGAATTATTCTACATAGAGCATCAACATATGTATTTGTTTTTCCTTTGATGTACTTAATCTCAAAGTAAAGATCACTGAGCATGGTCAACCATTTTGATTTCCTAGTATTCAACTTCAATTGTTCAAAAACATTCGTGAGCCCACTATGGTCTATAATTAGAGTCAATTTCCTACTAAGGAGGTAACCCTTCCAAATTTTCAAAGCATGAATGATGGAACTTAACTCAAGGTAATGAGTTACATAATTCACCTCATGTTCATTTAATTTCCTTGACTCATAAAGTACTACATGTCCTTCCTACATTAGGACTCCACTAAGCCGTTTTGTGCAGGCATATCTGAACACCACAAAATCGTTGTCACGATCTGCAATCCTCAACGCTCGTCCTTTGGTGAGGAATTTTTTTAATTTCTCAATTATCTTTTCACATTAAGTATTGCACTCAAATCAGTTTCCTTTTCTCTACAAAACTATGATTGGATGGCTTATCTTGGAGAAATTTCAGAAAAATATTTTGTAATATCTTGCCAATCCTATGAATGATCTAATAACATCCACATTCTATGGAGTTGGCCACTCCATTATGGCCCTGATCTTATCCGGATCTAGTGTTATCCCTTCCTTGGAGACAATATGACATAAATAATGTATCTATGTTTGGGAGAAATCAAAGAAGTTGAGCTTTGCAAAAATTTTGTGCTCAATAAACAAATCTAACATTGCAGCCATATGGTTTTCATGCTTTCATGCTTTCCTTCAGTACACTAGTATGTCATCAACAAAAAAAATGAAAAACCTATCCAAAAAAGGATGAAGAACATCATTCACTAAGAAAATAAATGTGGTAGGGGCATTACAAATACCAAAGAGTATAACTACAAACTCATAGTGTTGATATCTTGACATGAAAAAAGTTTCACGAATGTCTTCCTCCCTAATCCTTACTTGATTTTATCGTTACCTTATGTCAATCTTGGAGAAGACTACGAATCTTCTCAATTGATCAAATACATCATCTATCCTTAGCAATGGCTACTTCTTCCTGATGGTCGCCTTATTTAACTATATATGATCAATGCATAATTGAAGGGTTCCATCATTGTGTTTTTATAAATAATACATGTTCTCCCCATCAAGACACACTCGGCCTTATGTACCCTTTGCCCAACATTTGATTTAGCTATAATTTCAGCTCGACGAACTCAGGGGTACTCATCACATAGGGTGTCTTGGATTTTGGTGCTCCTCCAAGTACCAATTCAATACAGAATCATATCTCTATGTCAGGAGGTAATCCAAGAACCTCCACTAGAAAGACATTTGTGACTACTACAAAAGAAGGCACCTTCTCAATAGTTCCATCTCCTCATTCTCAATATCATTGCAATTTTTCTCATCATTAGAAATATGTACGACAAACAATGTGCATCCATTTCTGTTGCTACGTTTGGCTTGCATTGTAGTAATATATCCTAATGATGTAGGCTTGGTTTTCCCTGCTTTCTCCCTACTCATTTAATCACTCAGTGTCCTTCTCAAAATAATCCACCTTAGTCTTCCACATGTACAACCATTCCATACCCAATAATATGATATATGAACCTAATGGAAATGCATTCTATTGTGTTGTTGTGGGTATGCCACTAATTTGAAATGCACATGACCTTACCCAATAAGTGGTTTTCCTTTTTGTTTTGGTTTTTAACAAACCAACCATGGTCCTTCATGCACTTTCCTAGCAATATTTAATTTTTCAACATGTTCTTGGTCTACATAACTACAATTATAACATGGATCAATTAAAATGGAAATAATATGATCATGCATGTTACCTTCCATCTCAACGATCTATTCCTGGTGGTCTTCCTGGTGTTTATCCACTACTATGTAAATTTTAGGCATAATCTAGGCTACCTCACCCATTTTCAAAGATTCTTGGTTACTGCATATATTTGGTTCAAAGTTTTTGATGTGGAAAAACCACTTTTCTATTGTTTCACCACATGTCCATCATTTTAGTGTCTCTTGGCCTTCAAACTTGACATCTTTTGGTTCTGAATGTTGCACATTTTTATTAACAATAATGTTAATTTTCTTTTGGAATTAGGTTGTTAGCGTTAGATACTTAACATCCCTTTTCTCTAAATTTTTCTTAGGCCAATCCTTCTTTTTGCCAATGACGTTCTTTTCTTGTTGGCTGCTCTTAATTTCAGGTTTGATTTTTTTTTTTGCTCATTGCATTATTTTAGTTTATTGATAGATTTGTTCGGAGTCTAAGCCTTTCACAACTCAATTTTATCACTAAATTCCATATACAAGCCACTAATAAACCTTTGAATATTGGATTTCTCATCTCTAGTAGTATGGTACATACCTCAATAATACTAGGAACTTGGTGACATATTCATCATCTGATAGTTTCCCCATCTTGAGTTCATATAACTCTTTATCTTTTCTATCATAATAATGTTCATATAGGTATTTCTCTCCTAAGAGCTTTTCAAATTCATGCCAAACTAGATCCCTCTCAATAATACCTCTGCCATTGTTCCAATCTTTCCACCATGTTTCTACCTTCCGTTTTAAGCTATAGGTGGAAATTTTAGCTTTCATATTTTCAGAATAGTCATGAATTCTGAAAAACATCTTCATGCCAAGAAACCAACCTTCTTCTTGTTTTGATTTCTTCATATCCCCATCAATTTTGGATGGATTGTCTTTCCTAAGCATCTCAGGCATGGGATCCTTTTGCTTACTTGCTAAATGATGATGATGATAATGGTGAGAATGATGGTGCTACCTCTTGGAAGAAAAAATAGATGGCTTGTAAGAAGAATGCACATGTGTTATACTCCCTCCTCTCGGGGCACTTGATGAGACATCTCCTCGAATAATACCATTACTCCCCTCTCTATTTCTCCTTCTAGATCTACCACCATTTTCCCCAGTAGTGTTATGTTTTAACTCCTCACGGATTTTCCTATATCTATGATTAGCCCTCATCTCAACTTGCATATGCCTCTAGAAATACAAGATAAGTTGCACGATAACTGCATTTATCCATAAATAAAATATCTCACTATTCATGTTAACTAAATTATTTCAATGCCACTTAACAAATCATCATAACAACAACTCCAAATATTTGTATCCAAATGTATTGATTGAAAGGGTTTTCCTTATAAAGTTGAATCTGACGAAAATCTTGTTGTGACGATGAACCACATTGGATGGCTCAGAACGCATCGATGATGTTTTTTTTATTGAAAAAAATCTTTTAGTTCATAATATGGATCAAAGAGGCCTAAATTCAATCAGTTTTTTTTATATAATATCTCCTACCTTTAATCCCTTTATGATGTGATTTATTTTTCCACATTGACTACAACAATCTCATATAAGGATTGAAGTGTTCCAGATTCTTTTTTATTATTACTACCCTAACCTTTATCTCTAATAGTAGCTTTTCCATTTATAATTATTCCCCATTTCCATTGCTTTCCATTTTGAACCTTCTTTGTTAACTCAACTTCGTATGTTGGGATGAAGTATTAATTTATAAAGATTCTTGATTATTTTGAAGTAGGAGATTTATCAATTATGGAGAATTTATGGTCATTACAACTTACCTTAACATAGATCAATTCATTTTTATATTTTAATGTCTTTCTTGCCTTCTTTGCTTATATGAGATAAGTTGTTTCAGTTTGTGACATATCTTTTATTTCCTCCTTTACTATTGCTAGTTTGTCCTCAAATTTTCACTCTTTTATATAAAAAATTATGAGTTTCAAGGTTCTTTTTTTACACTCATGGTCCATTTTACTTTTCTTATTTATTTACTATATGATAGCTTTGATATCTAATTTATTTTCCATACAAGAATTTCTATCCAATTTTCCCTGTTTATCTTTAATATTTTTTGTCAAGTTACAATGTTTTTAAATCATTGGCTGTTCCTATCTGTCAATTTCTTGTAATCTAGACTACATTTGTAATACCCCTACCAATTTATGATATAAATATATATACATTGATGTTTGGATAGTAGGCCAGATGTTTATAACGATTACGATGGTGATCCAAATTCATTTCACAGTAGTAGTTTGTGCCTATGTATATCTATATATATATCTATATATATATATATATACATATATATATTACATATATATATATATATATATACATATATTATACATATACATATATATATACATATAATACATTATATATATATATACATATATATATAT
The DNA here is from genome assembly GCA_000404065.3 of Pinus taeda. Classification (NCBI taxonomy): domain Eukaryota; kingdom Viridiplantae; phylum Streptophyta; class Pinopsida; order Pinales; family Pinaceae; genus Pinus; species Pinus taeda. The sequence continues at coordinate 12,375 of APFE031633256.1, forward strand.
ACATATATACATATATACATATATACATATATATATATATATCACATATATAATATATATATATATATATATATATATATATATATATATATATGATTTTAGAGCTAGATTTCCAAGCACATATATGTCATTTTGAAAAAGTGGTCGAAGGGTCAAGATTTTAAATATTGTACATATTTCAATATTAACGAAACATCGATAGGATGCAGAGACCATTCCACATAAAAGAGTATGGAGGGAACTCCAACTACATGCCAATAGAAAATAGGTGTTCTATTCGTTGTTTGGGAAAAGGACATGTGGGGACCACATTGCTTCAAGGAGTGCCACATGGCAAGGAAAGGCCAAGCATATTTGGAAGGCACATATTTCTCTTAGGGATATAGAGGGAGGCATGATGGATTTTACACATTATAGTATTCCATTCTGGTGTATTTGGTTATGGTCTAGTGAGCTAGCGAGCCCTATGCTTGGGCTTTTGGGCTAGCTTGAATTTTGTCTAAGGCGAGAAAGGTGTTGGGGGAGGAACATGAGTTCCTGCAAGCCTAGGATGATATCATCTTCAGTTTTCCATAAGGATATTTGAATGGTTGGAACCACTGAGGCACTAGTAGGGTGCAGGTAAGAGATGTACCACTGGAGAAAGTTCGACGGAGTTGGAGTTTATGGTTGGGGCAATGTTTGATGGATGCATCCATTGTCTAAACGTATGTGTTTCTTATTTGGTTTCTTCACTAGGTCTTATATAGTTGTAACCCTAAGTTGTGGGTGACCCGTACTTGAGATTGATGAACCACATGGTTTATGGTTTGGTGGAACACGGAGATACTATAGGAAATTACTTATTTCATACCTAAAAAGTGTTCATGTTTATTTTATGTTTTTTTGTGCAATTTATGAATGTGTGTTGGAAACCCTAGCTTTCTAGATTATATGATGTGTTTTCATTAATAATGCTCCTATTGTTAATATTAATTTTTTATCCAATTATGTATTATGGTGTATAATGGTTTTTATATCTCAAGTTCATATTTCCGCATTTTGAACACACGCCATTCTTGTATTCTTCATTGCATTCCTTGTTTCTACAAGTAGATATTGGAATTATGAGTGGTGTGGTTTGAGTATAATTTCCTAGTAAGGAGCTATGGATGTTATAAGGTGGCTTCAAAGCACATTTTTCAGCAATAGGTCTCATTCGACAAAATATGGGTGAAAAATGAGAAAATTTGAAGATGTCCCCCAACTTTTTGTTATAAGTATAGTGTTGCGATTGATTAAAAATTACCTAAAAAAATAGTATAGAATCTAAGAGGACATTGGAAGGATCAAATTATATGGAAGAATTACTAAATTTGAGTTGTCGAATGCTAAAATTTGTGTGTAGGGAGCCATTCCTGTGTATTAGATTCTATTTGGATTATACATGTGTGTGTGTGTCTGTGAAATGTGAAAATTTTGGAACACTATAAGGCATATTGAAATGGACCTAGGATTTGTTTTATGTTGGGGTTAGAGTCTGCAGTGGATGGGTTCGACATAACCGTTTTCACTGTGCCAACATGGTTGTGGAGGTGGAACCATAAATTATGTCAGTAGCCAAATATCACATTGAGAAAGTGAGAGCCACCACAGTGAGATGTCAGGCCACGAAGGCTAGCAGATTGGAGCCATTTTACAATCTGATAGGCCATGGCATTGAGGGGACTAAGTTATAGTGGCAGGCCACAAGGTTTAGTGTTAAATAATGGAGGGTTTGATATTAATTAACTAAGTGATTACCTTCATAATGGAACCCTGATGGAGATGTGGAACTCAAATCCATATGATCTTGGGAGGCTCGTTAAAGGGTAGACAAGTTTGCATCTAATGATGATAATGGTTGATGGATCAACGAGATCGAGGTTGTCAAATCCCATTAGAGTGTGTGTGTGTGTGTGTGTGTGTGTGTGTGTGTATATACACACACACACACACACATACACACACACATTAATGAATGTGTTTGATGTTGTGAGCGTATAATGAAACTCATGATGGCGTAGTTATAAGTGTGCCATGTGGAAATTGAAAGGCGATAGGCCCACATTTCGGACATGGAACAAACCAATGAATGTCGATAAGGTTCTAGAATACATGAGTTTTTCCTAATCAGTTTGGGTTGGGCATGGAGTTAAGGGGTAAAAAGTTAGTTTCAGAATTTAATTAACTTATATAACTTTGTAACAATTGTCGAGTAAGGAGAGAGAGATGCTTAAATTCACAGGGCCATATCTTTGAGGTCAGGAGTCAAATTTTGTCGTGTGAGTAATCGAAATAAGTGGAATTTCAGGTAGAGCATATCTCACAAGTTAAAAAAGAGATTTGAAGGAAGAAATTTCATAGAAAACATGGAAAAATATATAGGAGTTTAGAAACAAGAATTCATTCTTAATTAGAAAATTTGAAGCGAATAAATTTATGCCAAAGTGTTAGAGGTGCCCTTAATTTTTTCTAGTTTTTGTTTAATTTTCGGAAAATTATTGTCTAAAAAAATACATGTATATCATTGCATAATTAAAAATTAAAAATTAAATATAACAATAAATAAGTGAGGGTTGTTGGTCGTAAGTCAAAATATTATTAAAATTTTCCACAAATACTGACTATTCATAGTTTTCGATATTGTTAAGTGATGTATTCATGTTTCACGGACCCTTAACTATCATGAACCCTAACTGTTCTAAACTCTGACCTCTCTGACCATTTGACTAGTCTAGTCACTTTTTGGTTTTTAAGTGTTTTTTCATTACTTTTTTTTTCCCTTTTAATGAAATACGACTAAATGTTGGGTAAAGAAACATATCTATATTCAACATAATTTTAAAATACAAATAAAAGTTTAACTTATGAATACTTGAGTATTTCCTTGTTTTGCTTCTGGTTTAATGATTGGATTTCATCTAAGTTCTAATCGAAATTAATGAGCTAGTACGCTTAGAATTTTTTATCTATTTCTCTTGAATTTTTATAAGTTCACGAGTGTGTCTTTCGAGAACTTGTTTAATACTTAAATTTGAGTTTTGTATGTCAAAATTCCTAAAGGTTTTTATGTGAAGAACACCTAATTTCCTACAAAAGCACATGTGAAATTTTATTAACTCTACATTATCTTCATTAGTATTGATTTTAATTTTGATTTATAATTTGAAATTATTCCTTTTTTTTAAAATTCATTTTCTTATTGATTTTTTAGGTCTATTACAGATTATTCCAAAATGGTTAGAAAATGAATGACCGAGACCTCTAGACATATAATTCAAGAAATCAAGCTGAAAACGAAATGAGGAGAAGCTCGAGATTTAGAGATACCAATTCAAATATTTCCCTCTTTTCATATTCAACTTATAGGACTCAAGATGCAGGCAAGCATTCATGGGAAGAATTTTTTACTTCCTTTGAAGAAAGAAAATGCTTAAAATAAAAAAATTTATATGATGAATCTTCTTTAGATTATGAAGCAATTGGGAAAACTGAGCTGCATAAAATTGAGGCCACACCCAACATTTTTCCTTATTACAAAACGATTAGTTGGATTTTGATGGATGCTCATGCACTAATCTATTCCATTTATGATCATAACCAAAATATGGTTTCCTCCTAGAGGCATAAAATCCTTAGTTTTATATATAAGTTAAGTCCTCCTAAAATCCTTTTGAAAGAAAAAAAATTAGATGAATTCCATGATAATGGCCTAAAAAAAAATAACAAGGATTAAAAATTAGTTATTATAGAGTGGCTTTGTGACCTTGAGAAATTCAAATTGAAAACGGGGAAAGATCAACTAGTATCAATCCTGAAACTCCCTTAAAGATATATAGTCAATATGTTTTCTAGACTATATCAAGAAGTAACAATGTAAACTTTGAAATGGGAACCATAAACTCAAAACGGGAACTCTCGCCCAAAAACCCCAAAAAAACATCAAAAACAGTGCTAAAAACGAAAAGTGTGTATAGTGGAATGATGTTTTTTTTTTAGGTGCCAATTTTGAACGTGTTTTAAAAATGGCGGTGACTACGAAATTTACTACGAAATTTTCGTGCAAAATATAGCTTCAAAACGAAGGTGATGCTACTGGAATAATGTTTTTTTTTTAGGGTCAATTTTCAAACTTTTTAAAAAATTCTAATAAAACCAATTTTTTATGTCTCAAACAAAGTTAATTTTTAAGGAGAAAACACATTAATGTTTCTGGTAGAATATCATTTTTCTTTCCTAAGTATAAATTTAACATGTTTTCAACCACAGCATGTTAGATACAAAAGAAATTGAATTTTTTTTAACTATAAAATTAAAAAACGATGACATTATGAACAAAGTATATCACTCAATGAAACCAAAAGTCTTTATTTGTATACTGAATAAACGAGACATTATATCTCTAATTTGATATTGCATTTTAGATATTTAAACAATAAAATTTATCATACTTAAGACATAATCCAACAACATAAAAATGCTTCATAACTTCTCATTTAACAACATATGGAAAACATTAATTTTATTTGAAGATAGGATGCATACATCAATTATATGATCTGTCTTAAACAATTATTCAAAATCACTCATATTTTCTTGCACACCATCACAATTCACATCTTGAGATGAGTGACTAGATGCTGACGAAGATGTTCCATATTCTTCTCTTTCATCAACTAGTGCCCCATCTGAGTCCACATGCATGCCCAACATTCCAGGTTTCAAAAGTCTTCTAGATCTACGACTGGTTTCAGCAAACTCCCATGTCAACACTATTCCTTCTGGTAACAACCTTTTCAGAATCTCTATCGTCTTGAAGCGAAGAGTTCCTCTCTTTGTTAAATTGAAGTCCTAAACAAGTATGTCAACATCCTCCAATTGTAATATGTTTGTGCGGTGGAGATTTATATTTGTACCCTTTCTTTTTCTTTTTCCACCATTTTTTTTGTCAACTACCATCTCTGGCTTATACACACCATTGAATGGCTGTGTATTTGTGACATACCAATGTACTTCAAACACTTGTAACATCCTCATTTTCTGTAAAGACCTTTATAACTTTAGCAACCCAAAATGGATAGCCTTTGGGATCTCCATCTGCTAACACTGCAATCATGCAACCCTCCTTAATATCATGTACTGAACCCCTATAAAGGTCTTCCATGGCTTCACGTTGTGCACGAGATCTTCTGGAACCAATATACATCTATCTTTCCATTGCGTGTGAAGAATTAATAATACCTTGAGTTTGTTGTTGTTCAACAATGTTTACTTCCTCTTGTTCATTCGACACATTTTGTGGCCAAATAAATGGATTTTTCAAAGGTATATGTTCATTGGTTGTTGTTGAAATGATAACAATTTGATTATTGAAAAATGACTCCCACCAAACTGAATCAGTAATGTCAAAGTACTCATATGTATATCTAATACATTTTTTAATTTCTTTTAGGCAATCAGAATAATTTATATGTCTATTCTTTCTGTGTGCATTCTGAACTTCACCAACTGATTGTAATAACAATATTTTTGATGCAAATATTGGGCGATCTCGAATGAACTTCAAAAATTGCAAACCTGATGACGGTGCCCATTTTGTAGTAGTTGAAAACTTCTTGCCCCATATTAGTGTTTTTGCATCAATTTTTTTTATGCGAAATTGATGTTGGAAGCTAATATAATTAAGTTGTTCAATGCATTTCCCC
>APFE031633258.1:0-28342 GCA_000404065.3 Pinus taeda
TCTTTTTGATGTCAGGTGAAATGCTTTACTATGAGGATCTGAAGTTTTTCCGAGCTGGGAGGTGACCTGTAATAAGATACAATACAATACATTATTTTTGACAACATTTTTTCATGATCTAGCTGAGGTGGGCATTCCCATGCTCAGCTTTATAAATTCATTTTTATGTACATAGGACAAACAACCGTGTATGTGACAGACTGATGATATGGACACATCATCCTTTGATTTGGATGATTATCTGTTCAGCAATGATGTACATTGGATGTCTTTATATTCCTGAATATATCGCGGCCCGGATGGATGAAACTAGATCTGGGGTCTTCAAAGCTCGTTCAATCTTCACTTGGAGTACAAGTCGATCCATGTGAAAAATGTTCTGGAGTCGAACATGGAAAGACATTGCCTGATTACCAGCCAGTGATGTAAGTTGTTAACAGGCGTGAGAGGAATCACCAATAATGATAATGACCCTCAAGGTACTACAGTACAATTTACGTGGTGTGAAAGGGGACTTGGCGTCGAACACCATGTAAAATCTCTTAGTCGAAGGCCATTGATGTAAACCTGTCGCTGAAAGTGAGAAACTTGCCATTGAGGCATGCAAGCTTCAAAGTACTAAAAGGGTTGTTCCTAAGTCAACTTCTTAGATAATGAGCTGATGTCGACAAGAAGCGACCCGTCGCAGGAGGGCCTTAAGGAATCCAACATCAATGACACGGAATGAAGCAAATGATTTTGGAGGTGAAAACAAACTGACGATACAGGGTTCAGGGTGGCGGTCATGAAGGAATGAAGCATGAATGTATTGCAGTGGGTGAGACACATGTGAATTGTCTAAATGACTTCTCTTGAACATATCGGCGACACTGACAATGGATTTGTAGCGTTAACCCCAAAGATGGATGTTGTGATGGACCAATGGTGATGACCAGTGAACGGAACAACCCAACCCAACATGGATGCGGAAGGAAAGTGTCATGTTCAAGAGCGGCTTGCTACCAATAAAGTTTCTTCAAGTTTTCTTCCCAATTTTCCCCAGTCATTGCTGACCAGTACCTCTTTATTTCTGTCAAGCTTGAGGAGGATAACATATTCTTGTTCTATAATCCGCCCTTCGGGAAAACCTGTCGCTATATTTTAGCGAGCCTAGCGACAATGAAACTCGTTCTCGTCCATTTGGATGAGTTTGTCTCTATTTGGTTTTAACGAGTTTAATGACAAAGATAACTTAGTATCTTTCAATTTTAGAGAGTCTGAAAGAAACGGAAAGAAGACTCCAAAGATTCTTTTTCATTGTGTAATCCCTTAAGTCTAAAAACGTGTAAAATAATACAGAAGGGATGAATTTTCGATAGTTTTAACAAGCCGAACAAGATAAGCGCTCGATCTTTTTGTGTAATAATCCATCAGGTCCAAAAATATTAAAATCTAGAGGAGGGATAACACTTCCAATGCCTTTAATGAGCCAGAGAGGCCAATCGCTCGGCAATCTTTTCATATTTTATGAGTCAGGTGAAAAGAGCTTAAAGAAGATTGGTTTTCGAGGAACGAGTGATGGTTTCGGGTAGCAGCTGATTCCAGGTAAGATTTGGAATTTTCCAATCATGACAGTGTCACAAGGATGGCTAACAGAATCATTGTTCGCAGATGTTCCTCGAAGGGGTAAACAATCATATGGAGGTGAATGATCGACTAAAAAAAGAGTGGAGGTGATGGCGAGAACACAACCAAGGCTCAAAAGCTGGCGATAAGGCATTAACAATGGTTATTTACCGGTTCAATTTTTAATGAGCTTAAACGTTGGGGGAAACATTTGCTCAAGACTTATGTTTATTTTTTAACGAGCTTGAACTATGCGCTAAAACTGCTCGTGGAGAGTTTATTTTTTAACGAGCTTGAACTCTGCGACAACATTGCTCGCCAGTCGTATGATAAGAATGTCTCATTCAAGATGCCATTTTTTATGGGGCTTGCACCTTTTGAAGGTTTGCCCAGGAGCCTCTTGCATGCACGCTAGGAACGACCAACTACGCCTCTCTACTTAACTACTAATATCACCATCAAGGCTAGGTAGGAAATTTTATCCTTTACTTTGCAGGTGCCCAGGTGGCCTCTGCAAAGATGAATGGTTTCGGCCACTCACCCGACCTAGGCGGTTGAAGTTAGCGGAATCATAGAGCTAACATTAGCTGGTCATTTCTCACTTGCTTACAAAAGGGTTGCATTCCCCCAGGTATAGCGAGAAATTCCCAGGTTACCATGAAAGTTCCATCCACGTAGCAGATAAAATGCTTCCTTGGCAATGCCTATCACAATAGACAAAGGGGAATGGCGCAGACGCATTCCACTCACATAACTTTAATGAAGGTATCTTGTTCCAGCCTATTCCCATTTTCCTGTAAGGACGGGTTTGCTAGACTAGTCATATATCCCTCGCGGAAATCCACTCTATACCTAGGGTTTTCCTGCCGAAACAGACCAGAGTGCATGCCCCCTGGGTTTCAGTCACACCTTCCTGAATCACTCGCGCTCATCAGGTGGATAGACTGGAGACTAATGAGACATTTCTTGCGTGAAAAGACTATTTAGGGATGGCATTTGACTATTTGCGATGTGTGATCTAGGGAATGACATTTGGTCCATGAGCTTGACCATTCTTCCTTCGTGCGGAAAACACATTACTCTAAAGAGTGAGGAGACGATGGTTCCCATGCAATAAATATAGTCACATCCAAGGAGTAGATTATAATCTAAAGGTCCTTGAACTACCATAATGTTCATGTGAACAGTTTTCCTTCTCAAAGTAATGGGCACATTTGGAAGGTACCCTAAAGGTCGACTGGTTCCCTTGTCGAAGCCTGTCAGATTTCTCATTTCAGGCAAAAGCGATGGCGAACCAAGTGCTTTCCAAGTAGTTGAGGAAAGGATACTCACAGAAGCCCCTTCATCAATGATGGTACCAACCATTACCATTCTGTAAGCTTGTACAATGATTCTAAATGGTACACTGGCCGGTAAACGGGGTCTGCCTAGTAGATTCCAGTCGAAGGAAACAACTAGGTTGCTTGGTGGTGGGACCAAATAGACGGCCAGATATGACCCTGATGAACTTCCTTCCTATGATAAAGGAATGGGAATACTGCCCCCAAGCTCATCGGATTCTGTGTTGATGAAAAGAATTTGAACGGTGTCGTTCTCTTTCTCTTCAGTGACGGTATCATTCGAAGATGAACACTCTAAAGGCAAGACCGGGTCAACTGCCGTATCGACCTTTTGACTTTCGTCTGATGTGGATTCAGAGGGTTCATTTTCAATGATAGATGCTTCGGCCGACCACAATGACGGGCCAGCTAGATTTTCAACCAGTGGAGGACTTGGCAAGAGTTTTTTATATCCAGGAGGAAGTCGTAGCGGTGAAACCGGATGATCATCCAAAACTCTTTTGGCTTCGTCAAGGAAGGGACAATGGTGGATGGCGTGACTGCCTTCACAAAACTTACAAGGAAGTTTAGGATTCCTTCTTTGTCCATGTGCTTCACTTTCACTGGTTGATGGTGAGCATTCAACATGATCGCCAGAGGTTGATGCTACTGGATTGTGCAAACGAGGAGACCAGTCCCTCAAGATTCGAGGGATGCAGGGACAATATTGATGATAGTGGTCTCCATTGCAAATGACACAAGGAGATTTAGGTTTTGATTGTGTGGTGTGTGAATCTTCCCTAGACGATACTTGGTTGCTCCCTTTCAATTTTGGTTCCCATTTCTTCTTTTCCTTTTTCTCTTTCTGCTTCTTCTTCTTCTCAGTTACTTGATCTTTAGCTTCATCGGCTTTATCAAGCGAAAAGGAAGGAGGAGAGGGAGAATCAGATGAAGTAGAAGGTTGGGAGGCAACTCTAGTGTCGTCTAGTTGCTCATTAGACTGTTCAGGAATTATGGGATTCTGAACGACAGAGGTAGAGAAGAGCCAGACGGACAAACCAATTGTCAATCCTGGAAGTGACAAAGTGGCCATATGGGGTGCACCAACATCTCCCCAAGAGGAGAAGGGACTAGGATTTCCTTCACGGGGAAATCCTTGGTTGGTAGACTCCATTTTCTCAACCTAAAGATCAACAGGGGAATTTGTGACGTTATTCCGATTTAAAATAAATTTTTAGATGCTTGGACACAACTTGTTTTTTCAATTCTAAAGAGTTGAGAAAAAACAAAAGATGACTCTAGTCGCCTTCGATTTTTATTGAGCTTGAAGTGACAAATGATCAGAGGACCTTTTCCTTTAAGGAGTCTGAAAAGGAGAAAAATGGACTTCTCTAGAGATCTAGGCAGAGAGGATTACCAAACCAATCAAAAAACTGCAGAATACTTTTTACAGTACGGCAATCAATCTTCCCGAATGTTGTGTTCGGTGCATTACGATCGATAGGGTGGCAGACACAGCTTCCTAAGGATAAAGGATGCAGCCTATTGTGGTCTCCCAATATATACTCGACGGTACGTGGGAGCACCAGTTTGTACTGGCACTTGGCATCTCAGAGTGGAGGAATCACCCAACCAACACTGAAAGCAACAGTTACCAGGCTTTACGATGCCGGAATACATCTCTAGCCTAGACCTCTAGATGTTGTGCGTTAAGTTCCAAAGCGTTGTTAGATTCATTGAATTTATTTTAAGTTGATCTTGCTTAATAGTTTGCGTTTCAGGTTCACCACGTGATGTATATATAATTACTAAAATGCAGTCTAAGATGATAAACAAACGTTTGATCTTCTTTTAGCAATGAAAATCCTAGCTACTAAAGGAAAGAAAGTCAAGAATCTTTTCTTCACAGAACACAGAGCACACACTAAATGCACAGTCCTAAATCAAGCCAAGCAATCAAAATACAAATGCACATGCATATATTTGTTTTCATCTTTCTTAATGTGTGAATGAAGTTAACAAATCTATGTGCAAAACAGAATTACTTTTAAAGCGACAGTACTCAACAAAATTCTTTTTCAAAACGAAGTGAAAGCAAGAGAGACACTTTGCGATTTTGAAATGGAAATTGCTTTTCGACACTTTAAAACTAATAATTCAAATCCTATGCAATAGTAATTGTATAATTGACTATCCAGAACAATGGAATTGCTTTCTAAAACTGAAAACAACAACTACGACACTTTCAGATCTAGAGACGACGGTTCAACTATGCTACTTTTTTCAAAAGAGAACTAAAAACGACACACAATACATAAAAACATTTATAGTTATTTGCACTAAGGAGGCAGAATAATGCAAGAGTAGGGGTTTTTCACAGAATTACACTGACTATAGACACGAAAACTCTTGAATAAGACTGAAAATAGTGAGAAAAATCCACAGTCGGAGGGTAAAGTTAACCCTCCCTAACCATCACACCTGTTACACAGTGAACTCAGTATGTAGCGCACTTACTCCACTCAGGAAGTGCGATGCATACAGACTGCCTTGAAGGCAGGGTGCGATGGTAGCAGTGCGAGACTTTGAACATGATTTCACTCGTAGTTTGTAATCTAGTTCAGGTGTTTAGGCTGAATAAGTAAAGATCAGTGCATGTAAACATAGGGGTGATCTAAGAGGTTACTAGAGCCACCACTCAGGGCAACTAGATTACTTGCAGATCTATTGTTTAATTCATAAACAAAACACGGAGACAAACTGAAGCAAGATTGATCTACTTTGCATTTGTATGAAAAATGCAGTTCGAAGGCTAGCTGGCTTTACTTCAGGCTCTGTTTGTATGTTTATAAAAGAAACAAGAATAGATATGCTAACAAGTAATCTAGTCGGTCCCTAGTGGAGTCGCCATTTTGTTATCTAGGAATAGTGTCCACTAGGATGCTGCTATTCCTACTAAGATGGGTGGCTATCTTAGAAACAAACAATCAAAGTATACTATTGTTTCCTTTTATGAAAAGAGACAAGAGGAGAACCAAGAGGGCCAACCTGAGTCTTGCGCTCGATTTCCTCTCCTTCTTGATAGAGTTATGCCGCTTCTTCTGCCCAGCTTCAAAAGACCTTTGGAATCACAACAACATACTACTATGCAAGAAACAAGAATCTAAATTCATAAATAATACAGGATCAGATGTGTATTAACCATATACATGCATATATAAACAAGTACACAAGAATATGGAAAGAAACAAGAATAGCTTCATTCAGATGAAAAGTAGCAAGAGGATTACAACCATGTGCTCTGACCGAGCATCATCCTCCAGCTAGGAAGCCCTTCTTCACCTCAAGCAAAGCTAGATCACCCAACACTGTGAATGTACACCAGAATACCAACAACACTTCTCTATAAGATACAAAATTCCAGCCCCTGGATCTCTGTGATGAGGGATCCATATATAGATGATTACAGAGAGGTAAGTCATCTTCTGGGATCTTGATTAGTGTCCTCTCTCTGATAGTTCCTGCTTCCACTTGGAGAATGATGATCTCTTACTCATCCCTGGTCGAAAATGGAGAGGCAAGTGTCAGAGGGGAAGCTTCTGGAAGATTCCATGATCTTCCACCTCGCATTTTTGTCCTTGCCATTTGTCCATTCCCAACCATCGCACCCTACAGAGGAGCAAATCAGAATGCATCACACCTTCTACACTGGGAAGGTGATATGCATCGCACCCTCTGCATTGAGCTTTCAGTGTGATCTAGTTTTGACCATTTATGAGTAGTTTTCAGTGGAGAACTTCTAGGAGATGATGTAATCAGTTGACCTTGTTCCTTTAGGCAGTGAAGCAACACTTTTAGGGACTTAGGAGCCCTCTGTTTATGGACATTTATGATTGGGGTTGAAGTGCCCAAAAATGTCTATAACAATAACATGTCTGCAACTTTGTTATGTATGCCCTTTTTATATCTGATGACTAAACGAAACTATTGTAGAAAACCCATCCACCTATAATGTCTTGATTGCTGCAACTTAGTTTGAGAGTGTAGATATTGAAGCGGTTGATGATCAATATGTATTACTGTCTCTTTTCCCATTAAATAATGTTTACACTTTTTCACACTTTGAACTAATGCATACAATTCTTTATCATATGTAGGATAGTTAACTACTGCAGGATTAAAAATCTCATAATGATAACATATGGGTTTACCGTGCTGTGTCAACACTGCTCCCATGGTATAGTCACCAACATCTATTTAGATGTCAAATGGTCTTTGTAGATCAGGGAGTGCTAGTACAAGTGCTGTACTAATCTTTTCTTTCAAGGTGTCGAAGGCTTTCTGATGTTTGCCTTCCCACTAAAACACCTTGTTCAATCCTATCAAAGCATGTAAGGGAGCTGCAATTGAGGAAAAGTTAGAAATGAACTTCCTCCAATATTGTGTTGCTCCTAAGAAGCTTGTCACTTCTGTAGCAAACTTGGGTTTAGGCCAATTTACAATGACTACCACTTTAGAGGGATCTATTTTCAATTCACCACCCCATACTATATGACCCAAATAATTTAGAGATGTTTTTCCAAAATCACATTTTGAGAGTTTAACATAAATTTTTTCTCTTTTAAAAACATCTAGTGTCTGCTTAACATGCTTCAAGTGTTCTTCCCACATTTTACTAAAAATCAGAATGTCATCCAGATACACAATAACAAAATCATCAAGAAAAGTTCTGAGTACATCATTCATTAATCTCATGAAAGTAGCAGGGGCATTGGTCAAATCAAAAGGCATAACCAGCCACTCATACAATCCCTGCTTTGTTTTGAAAGCAGTCTTCCATGCATCTTGCTCTGCAACTCTGACCTGATGGTATCCACTGTGCAAATCTAGCTTGGTGAAATAAACAGCTTCCTTTAATTGATCTAAAAGATCATCTATACGAGGAAGGGGATAACGATTCTTGATTGTTATCTTATTCAGTTCTTGGTAGTCAATGCACATTCTCCAGGAGCCATATTTATTTCTCACCAAAATGATTGGTGACCCACATGGTGATGTGCTAGGCCTGATGAACCCCTTCTCGAGAAACTCCTACACCTGCTTCTTGATTTCAGAATTCTCTAAAGAAAACAACCTGTACATTCCAATGTTAGGCAATGGAACATCTTGCTGCAAAATAATATCATGTACTATTTCTTTCTTGGGTGGCATAACTTTAGGTTCCTGAAATAGGACATCATACTCTGAAACAATCTTTTCTATATCAACTTGTTGTTGAGCATTACAACCCTCAAATACATTGGTTTTATCAAGTTTCTTTTCCTTTACAACCATTAGTAAGAATTGCTTGCATGAATTTATCATTCTTTTCATCTGCCCAAAATTTATGAGAGTATAATTATTCTTGAGCTTGTCAGCTCTTACAAAGTATTCGATTCCATCTTTAACAAGTAGATACTTGTTCTCAGCTCTATAGAAAATAGCTTTTCTATCATACAAGTAAGGAATTCCTAAAACAATTCCACATATGTCCAAAGGAATTATGTCTAACTCAACCTACAAATGCTGACCCAAAAGAAAACTTGAGTTTGCACTGTCTAGTCACTTGTAGTTGTGCTTTATCATTCAACCATCCTAATGGGTATGGTTTCTTGTGAGGTGTAGTTGCTAATCCCAATTTCTTTACAATTACTTCAAAAATCAAATTTACTTGTGAGCCACTATCAAATAAAGTATCAATATTTTGATGTTTGGAAATAACTCGAATATGGAAAAGCTCATGTCTTTTTCTCTCATATTCTTCATCAATAATAGTTTGAGTAGAATTATTAGTAGGTGCTTCAGAATTCTTAACTTTTATACCTATGGCTGCAATGATTGTTTCATCTCCCGAGTCTAACCCCAAATATTTCTGAATAGCTGCAGCAGTCTTCTTCTTCTTGCCTTTGGACTTCTTAGGTCTCAGCTCTGGATGAAGAATCCAATAATGCTCATCATCATGCCCCTCCTTTTTACAGTGAGTGTATGAAGATTTTCTTTTCTGTGCAGTGTTAGCCTTCCTTTCTTTCCACTTCTACTTTCTTTTCTCCTTTCTCTTTCTTGCAGTGGGTTGGGATGGTCCCCCAACTTCTGGATTTCCATTATTTCCTCTAGCTTCTAGATGCGTAGCTTGTACAGACACCTCATCAATACTAGTGGGATTAAACATGAGGATGGTATGCCTCATGTAGCTGTGTAGACCACCAATGTACTTCAAAAGAGTCTCTGGTGAGTCTAATGAGATCCCTAGAATCAATGCTTTCTTTCTAAATTCTTGAGTGTACCCTTGCACACTTTGCCCTTTCAATTGCCGAAGATTTTGCCAACTCATCATGGCTTGTTGCATGTAGGCCAATGGATAGAACTACTTCTTGATTATAAAAACAAAGTCACTCCAGATAGAGATGGTCTTACCATGTCTTTTCATGTCAGCTTGGGTTCTGCCTTCCCACCAAACCAAAGCAGTGCCTCCTAGGCATAGGCTTGCCAGCTAAATTTTGTTCTTGTTTGAGTCGATGTTTTGCACTCTGCAATACACATCAATTTTTCTAATCCAGTTGTCCAAATTTTCAGCATTTAGCTCTTCATCATATATAGGCAAGTCAAATTTAACATCTAGCTTGATCATAGATGCTTTCTTATTATGCACAGGGCTATTAGGAGGTGTGAGAAAGCTTTCCTCTTTCCATTTTCCTTTTGAGTGGTCATGGGAATGAGACTCGTCTTCTTCTTTATCTTGTTTAGAACCTAATGAATCTTCATCCTTATGCTTTCTAAAGTCCCTACACGTTTCTTCTACCATAGACTTTATAGCTAGGAAACTCTCTATGAATTGAGGGTCTAGCCCCATAGAACCTTCCTCTGACATTGTCTTCCGAGGATAGACTCTCCCAATTTCAGGATTAGTTTCGACCAACTCCCCTTCTCCTAATTTGAGCTTTGATCTAGTGAGAATTCAACAGCTAAACCAACACAAGCTTGTTTAACCTTACAACCTAGAGCTCTGATACAACTTGATCTGATAATCACCCTATGGGTGACCTCAGTTAAAGATTTATAAAATGAAGGTATTACAGACTCATGTGTTGGTGTGTGTCTATGTTATTTAAGCAACGGATCGATCAGATTGCAAATACACAGACACTTGAAATGGAAAACAGTAGAAAAACACAGTAAGAAAATACAAGAACACAAGAATTTAATAAGGAGTTCACCCTATCCTCCAGTGCTACATCTCTAGTCCAGCTCTCAGTGGTGGCCTTCTTTTATTATGTCTTGAAGTAGATAATTACAATGCAGGAGCTCAATGTGAGTCTCTTGAAATATAATTTGCTTGGCAAGGTGGTTCTTGGATGCTCCAAGCCACTAGAGTACACAGACTATTTTCCTTACCAGCTCTGTGACCTTTTGGTCTGTAATAGAGAGAGCCCAATGTAGTGCTCATTCCAGACAGATCCTCTCTGGGATGGCTTGAATCCCTCAAGCTCTCGGGTGCTCGATGCTTCCTTTGGTCAGTTGGGCCCTCTGTCTTCTGTTCTGTTGTTACTTCACTGTCTTTCTTCTCTCTGTTCTTCCTTTTTTTGTTCCGTCCTCCTCTCGGGGTTCTGGTATCTTTCTCTCTCTCTCTATTTGTTCTATTCTCTTTTCATAGCTTAAAACTATTCGTACCCATAGTTGTTCAATCTCTCTTCCACTTCTCGTCGGATCACCTGCTACAACTTCGCTTGGAGTTCCCTGTTCGGTGTCATCATCAGGCTCATAGGGAGTGGCCACATGTCCTCCTACTGCTACACCAATTCGCTTCATTGGTTTAGTTTTTCTGTTACATCGTGGAATGATTCTTTTTCCACCTTGGCAGTCAAATCGAATGTCAAGTCTTTACAAACTACGACTTAATCCCCCATCGATTCTGCTTTCCCATGGGGTGCGATCTTAGCCGTTAGATCTGGGGCCTCCAGATCCGATGCCATATGCACGTTTTACGCAGTTGACTTGCTCGACCATTAGCACGCGATCAGCGGTGGTTTTCTCCCTCCTCCGCTTGCCATGCATCGACCACGGGAGTGGGATCGCCCCATTTTTGCCAATTCCTCTTACCATTTGAGGGTGCCCCCGATCAATACTGCTAGTTTTCAAAGCGTAGGTCCAACCTTTAGCACTTAGCTTTTTATCCCACAATTTTCCAGCTCCCACAGAACCGAGTGCTCGAGGCTTCCCCATTTTGAGGGTTTTCGCCCAGAATCACGTATCAAAAATTGCCTCTGGTTCCCGATCCGTACCTCCCAGGGGCTAACTTTACCTCCCGCGCAGTCTCCATGGGCCTCTATCAATGCGCTTTGACCGAGGTCCTCGTCGTTCCATGTTGGTTGCCATTACCACTAGTTTAGAGGTGTTTTTGTTCACTGTTTTAAATTCTTTGAAGTCTGTCCCAACCTAGTACAACCATGGCTCTATTAATCTTTCTTTATGGATCCAATTCAGATCAAAGAGACTATTTCATCAAACTGAAAGGCAGTTGCATTACTACATATTGCAATAACTAGACTATCCCACGAATATGGTAGAGAACACAACAAACTAATGCACTTATCTTCATCTAAAATTTTGATATCAACAGATGCTAACTGACTTACCACAGTATTAAATGCATTCAAATGCTCTGTCACTGAGTCTCCATCTTTCATTCTTAGGTTATACATCTTTTTTCGTAGGAACAATTTATTCACCAGAGACTTAGATTGGTACAAAGTCCCTAACTTGTCCCACAAAGCCTTCACCGTAGCTTCCCCTTATACATTCAACAATACTGAATCTGAGACACACAATTGTCTTGTGCTCTTTGCCTTCCTATCCAACTTCTTCCATTCTTCATCGAACACTCCCATTGGTTTAGTACCCAGATCTACCATGATCCACTGATCTTTATCCACCAACAGATCCTCCATCTTCAGTTTCCATAACTCAAAACTCTGACCATTAAATTTCTCAATCTCTATCTTTCCACTGCTTGCCATCTTCTTTCACCACTAGAATCAATCTCACAGATCTCCCACTAAATAGGGTCTACCATAGGCCCAAGCGAAACCCCTCAGGGACAAAGGTGTCCCCTTGAAGCCAAAACAGCTCTGATACCAAATGTGGGTTTTAACCCCATACAAAAGTTACCTACATATAATTTATAAACCACAGAAAATAAACAATGTGAGATCATAACACATAAAACACATATACACAAAGATTTCCCCTGGATCCCAAAACTGGGACTACCAGCTTGATTTTTCATTATATTCCTTTCAATGTTACAATAGATATTTGTACATGCCGAAGCATCCAATACCATGGACCGAAAACCATCACATCCAAAACTATGGACCGAAAACCATAGATAGGTTCACCCAACCTAATATAGGGTCCAAAAAAAAATTCCCGGGGCACTGCCCCAGACCCCGTAGAGGGGGGCTACCCACCCCCCTCAAACCCCCCAGACAGGGGAGCGCTACCGCCCCCCCACTGCACAATCGGCGCAATGAAGGGGGGACTCCACCCCCATCTAACCCCTTGATTCACTACGTAGGTTAGTCATGGAAAGAATATAACATAACCCAAAAAAACTTTAAATGAAATCATCAAGGTTCAACATTCTCTTCTTATAAAGATAGGTCTTGGATATACCGGATAATCATCCCAATCACAAAAATTGTCAACTTCCACCAGAATCTATCTTGATGTAGCAAAGACCAGTGAACAGTATGTCAATCGTTAGCAAAAGCCTAAAAGTACTCATCAGGTAAATCATGCTCAATTTACTCTAAGGATGAACATCAATAGAAGCATCAACCAAAAGGCAAACAATGCCAAAAGATCCTATGATCACATAAAATTCTTTAATGGACAATGCTTTTCATGCTATAACTTTAGGCATAAGGCTACTCAATGTGTTGCTTACAAAACTATCATGGCTAGAGAAGAATGAAATCAAAGGAGCGTAACGAGAATCAAGAAAAGTTCCTATAATAACTTTTCTCCTCTTGAAGATGAAATTGAATGTTCATTTTGTAATATCTTTGATCATGAAGAATCTGAATGCAGGATCAAATTTCGACCAACACTTCAAAAGCAACAAACATCATCAAATTCCAAGGTATGGAGAAAGAAGGAATTTCAATTAGGCATAGCTCTATTTGCATAAGGACAAGAATATCAGTGGTACATTGACAGCGGATGCTCCAAACACATGACAGGTGATAAAGAGAAATTGCATTCATATAATGCTTTATAAAAGGAAAAGAATGTCTCCTTTAGAAATGACACACCAGCTGTCATTAAAGGTAAAGATTTTGTTTCTTTGAAAGAAAAGGTTAAATCTGGAAATGTCATCTATGTTGATGGTTTAAAACATAACTTGTTGAGTGTCATTCAAATGTATGATCAAGGAAATGAAGTTGTGTTTTGATCAAACGGATGTGTGGTTCGTGTGCTTGATACAGGAAAGACCGTAATCAAAGGTACAAAAACAACAAGAAATATCTACATAGTGAAAGGAGGACAAAAACAATGTTATCTAAGCAAAACAGATGAAAATTGGTTATGGCACAGAATATTGGGGCATCCAATCTTTTCTCAAATAATAAAAGCATGCAGTCTCAAGGTGGTTTGTGATCTTCTAGATATCAGCATCCCAGAAAATACCATATGCAAACCATGTCAAGTCAGTAAGAAAACTAGATTTCATTTCAGTGAAAAATAAGGATCAACAAGTAAGCCTCTTGAACTCATCCATACTGATTTGTGTGGACCAACAAGGAAAAAGTCACCTTGTGGAGAAGAATACTTTATTTTATTCATTGATGATTTTTCTAGAATGTGTTGGATAGGTATACTAAAGCATAAAGATGAAGCATTTGAAAAGTTTAAAGCCTTCAAAGCTTTAGTTGAAAACGAATCAGATCGAAAAATCAAATGTCTCAGATCTGATCGAGGGGGAGAATTCATATCAGATGATTTTTTTTTTGTGAACAACATGGAATAAAAAGGTAGTTCTCTGTTTCCATAACTCCTCAACAAAATGGCGTAGTGGAAAGAATGAAAAAAATAGTTCAACAAATGGCTCGAGCTATGCTTGATGAATCTGGAACTCCTGCCACCTTCTGGGGTGAAGCTACGTTTACTACCATGACTATTTTCAACAAACCTAATGTTCAAGTAAATAGTGATCAAAATCCATATGAATTTTGGAAAGGTAAGCCTCCTACTCTAAAACACTTTAGAGTTTTTGGAAGCAAATGTTTCTTCAAAAAGAATGATGAAAAACTTGGTAAGTTTGAACCCAAAGTAGATGAAGGAATTCTTCTTGGCTATTCATCTAGAAGTAAAGGACACAGATGTTATAATAAAAGACTACGGAAATTTTTTGAATGCATTGATGTAGTAATTGATGAAGCTTGCAGAAATCCAGAACAAATGAAATCAAAAAAGCAATATGACAATGAGGAAGACGGTGAATGCTTTCCCGTATCAAATCAAAATGATATAGAGGAAGAAACCAATGAATCATCAGAAGAAGATACAACAGATAGGGAAAAGACTCCATCCAGGTATGTTCAAAAGAATCATCCAGAATCTCAAATTCTAGGAGAAAAAGGGTCTGGAGTACAGACAAGAAGAACTCTTGCAGGAACCTCAAGTTATATAGCATTACTATCCTCCATAAAACCACATAATGTAAATGAATCTAGAAAAGATGAATGTTGGTTTAAGGCCATGGATGAAGAACTTGACCAAATTTAAAAGAATTAGACTTGGGAATTAGTTCCTATACCTCAAGATAAAAATGTTATACGAATAAAATGGATATTTAAGAATAAGTTGAATGAAAATGGAGAGGTTATTAGAAACAAAGCAAGAGTTGTTTGTAAAGGGTATAGACTTTGAAGAAATGTTTTCACCTGTTGCTAGACTTGAAGCCATAAGAACGTTTCTTGCTCTTTCAAGTTTTTGAAAATTCAAAGTATATCAAATGGATGTAAAATAATCTTTTCCTAATGGAGATTTATAAGAAGAAGTTTATATTGAGCAACCAGAAGTATTCATTCTAGGAAATGATGCAAAACTTGTATGCAAGCTCAAAAAGGCTCTATATGCTCTAAAACAAGCTCCAAGGGCCAGTTATTAGCATCTTGACAAATATCTACAAAAACAAGGTTTCACAAAAGGTTCTGCAGACAACAACTTATATACAAAGATTGAAAATGATAAACTTCCAATTATGGTTGCTTATGTTGATGATATTATCTTTGGCAACAATGAAGAATCTATGAGTTAGAATTTTGCTTCAGTTATGCAGCAAGAATTTGAAATGTCCTTGGTGAACTTACTCATTTTCTTGGTCTACAAGTTCAACAAACAAAAGATGGTATTTTTATTTCACAAACTAAATATCTTAAGCAGATTCTAAAGAAGTACAAAATGGAAGATTCTAAACTAGTGTGTACTCCAATGGTAGCAGGACGCAGTCTTAGTTCTAACAATGAATCACCCATAGTGAATCAACCAGCATATAGATCTACGATTAGAAGTCTGCTCTATCTAATAGGTACCAGACCTGATATCATGCATGCAGTAGGAATTTTTGGAAGGTTCCAAGAAAATCCAAAGGAATCAAATCTTCAAGCAGTAAAAATAATATTCAAATATCTTCAAGGAACTCAAGACTTTGGTCTATGATATCCTAAAGATACAGAGCTTAATCTTCATGCATATATAGATGCAGAATGGGCAGGAAATGTTGATGATCGAAAAAGCACTAGTGGAGGTGCATTCTATATGTGATCACAGTTACTATCTTGGTTCAACAACAAACAAAGTTCGATTGCCTTATCTACAGCTGAAACAGAATATGTGGCTATTGCATCTTGTTGCACACAAATACTTTGGATGATGCAAACACTGCAAGATATTCAAATCACATGTACTCCACCTATCTCCATTCTATGTGATAATACAAGTGCCATCAGTATTTTGAAAAATCTAGTCATGCACTCCAAGACCAAGCACATACCCATTAAGTACCATTTTCTATGAGAACAAGTGCTTGAACAAAAGGTTAAATTGGAGTATGTTCCCACCAAAGAATAGGTTGTTGATATATTCACCAAACCACTTCCCAGAGAAACATTTGAATATCTCAGACAAAAGATGGGATTAGTTTCTACATCATCCTACTATTAAATCCGATTTTTCAGAGGAAGGTTCCTATACGCGGGTTTCATGAAGGATAGTCGCATATATACATGAGTTTATGTGGCTGCAGGAGTGTATATGTTTTTCTGATAGAAAAATAGTGGGTCAGACTTTGATATGGGTGCTCAGTCTAATATTGATGATTACAATCTATTGATATGCTGTGTTCATTGATTTTTATCTAACTGATGAAGATGCCTTGATGAATGATTTGTTCACAATGCACAGGTAGCATATGTTTAGAGGGAGCATTAGCCTTATCACACATTTTTCATGGTTGGCATTATGGTTGTTGATTTCACTATGGTTTTAGATATTCATATCAATTGTTGCATAGGTCATGTAGAAATCTAGGGTGTTCTCCTTCTATCTTAGTCTAGTTTTGAATGAGTCCTATTGGACATATGATGTAATTTGTATCCCCACTATGCATGGGAAGGATTATGTAATAATTTCCATTTCGGTCATGTATAAACAATTGGTATATCCCCACTTGGTTAGGTGATTTATGTATGTATGAGTCATTGGTCTTAGGGAGGTCATAATCACTTAGTTGAGTTATAGAGTCATGTTATTCTTTTGAAACATATCTCTGCAGAATCTGCATGTACTCACAAGGAACATGGACATCATAGTGTATCTCAAAGGAGGAGAATATCTTGGTTTGCTCTGTGCCCTTGATGTCAAAGGGGGGAGTATTTTGGTGTTACTTGATATCTCTAACAGTATCTATAGCTTCCAGTAATCAACACCAATATGGTTGCCATCAAGTCCAAAGGGGGAGATTGTTAGCATTATGATACAGGTGTTGTCCTTGATGGAAACTCACTCACAAGTCATCTCATATTTGATAAAAGGTAACTCACATTGTAACAGGTCAATTTAGAGGCAGCAAGGCATTGGTATAGAAGAATAAGAAGTTGGAACAAAGGTCTACTGATCAGAATCAAGAAGTTGAAGGAAAATTATATTTTTAGATAGTTTAAGCTGTATACGCAGGATCACCTTGTCAAAGCAATGTATACACATAGGTTCACAGAACAAAAAGAGCATATACATATGCACGCACATTCACAAGAGGAAAAGTGTGTATAGGTTTGAAAATCAAGGAAATTCAAGAGCAAAGAATTCCAAGGGTCAATACCATGGTATTAGCCCACAATATTGAGTGGAGTAACGATTATTTGAACCCCTCCAAGAATACCATAGGTTCTAAGTGTTGTTTTGGTCCAAGGTATTGAGAAAGGACAAACACTATATAAGGAGGAGAAGATCAAAGGGCCATAAAGGGAAGTGAAAGGGTTTCTTAGGAATACTTATATCTGAAGTATATTTATGTTGCAGGGGCTATGATTATGATATGATCTGAAATATTTTTTGCACCCTGAATTCAATATTAGATCAGGATCATGAGACCTGAAATGACTTATCATTGAATGATCTAATATTGTTTGGGCTAGATCTGATTGCTTACACATGTCTTATTCTTTAAATGTCATGATCTGGGTATGTCTAAAGTTTGGAATAGCAGTGAACTTGTAAGTTAATATTTGCAGATCTATATACTGGTTAGCCTTGGTAAAGGTGCGTATATGCGTAGGTTCGACTCTTCCAAGTAGCATATGAAAAAGAAAGTCTTGTTGTTCAGAAATAACTAATCTATTTGATTAGTGTTGTTGTTTTACTGTTGTCTATCAATGAAGTCTTCTTAGATCTGAAAGTAAAACTAAATGCATAAGGAGTTTATGTATGATTGATTGATTGATTCAGTGAGAAGGGTTATCCTTATTGTTGACTTTTTATATCTCTGTAAAGTGATAGTAGATGTTCAGAATATTATTGGTTGGTACATATTTGATTCAGAAGTTTTATGTTTCAGTAGTTTTGAATGTATACGCAGGTTTGGTTAAAGGAAGTAGCATATACACACAAGTTGGGTTCAGTAAAGTAGTGTATGCATTCTAATGTATGATTTTTGAGGTTGCAGTTGGTTCTAAATGATGATGCAGGTTTCTGGGTTCAACACAGTGTTTTGGTGACAATGATCTGACAATTAAGATTAACTGATTGTTGGTTGATGCAGTTTGAGTTTCAAAGTTTCTAATGGGTCCAGTGTGAAAATTTGATGAAACAAGGCCTTCATATTATATTGTTGTGTACCGGGAGCATCCAGTCTGAGAATTAATGAAACTTAGTCCGTGGAGGAAGAGAGAAGGTCATAGCCTTCTGTAGGTCAGTGCCTATGTACTAGTAATCATATCAGCTAGTATAAGAGCTAGGCGGTTGTAGCTCCCTTCTAATAGAAGATGGAAAATGAGAGAAGGTTGTAGCCTTCTACAGGTGGGTTCCTGTGTACTGGTACGATTCTGCACTAGTACAATATTGTAAACATATTTTATTTGTATTAAAAATAAGATAGAGATAACAGCAGTAGGTGGTTTTTCTTCTGCATTGGGTTTCCACCTTAAATCTTGGTGTTCATGTGTGTTGCTTATGTGTAATGGTTTATTATGTTATTACTGCACATAGTTACTATATAATAATATACTGATGCACTGATTAAAGATAGCCACATGATAAATTGACTAAATCATAAGTTCTCTAGGTATATGCTGGTTTCTCTAGTCATAGTCTGTGCACACGCAAGTTCACTTCACTAAAGTAACGTATATAAATCTTATTGGGAAACAAAAAATTATTAAATTGTAATATTGATTCACACCACCCCCCCCCCCCCCCCCACACAACATTATTTCCAATAGAAAGATGTATGTAGTGGTGATAAAGCACCTACTAAGATTATCAATGTCATAAAATTGGAAAAATAGGAATTGAAGAATGAAAAAGAACATGCACTTTTAAGGTATTCTAGCACTGATAAAGTTTACATGGAAAATGCTACTATTTATTGGAGTGCATGACAAGCCTTTAAGAAAATGTTTGATACTTCACCTCAGTCAAAATGAGTTGATCTTCAATTGAAGCTCCTTAAACAAAGGTTAGTTAAAGGGGGGTATATTTTGGAGTACATATCTTGATTAAAAAATATATGGGAAAAAATAGTAAAATGTGGATTTAGTAACGTGGAAGAAAGTTTTGTAAATCAATGGTTTTCCATCTTCTTATCAACATTTTTTGAAAACTTTACAAATTACTATCAAAATAAAATGTGAACATTTTAATTCTCTTACTCACTTATTGGTCCAACATCACAAGACCCTTAGTAAGAAAAAGGACTCAAAAGAATGCATTTTTTTTAAAGAATAGGTAAGGGTTTTTATATTAATAAAAGCGAGGTTATGGGCCAGAACTATTACACAAGATTTCTTATACAAAATTTTTGATATCGAAAGTCCATCCAAAATTATTTCTAGCTCTAAGGATATAAAACCTTCTTATACTAAAAATGTAACATCTAAAAACTCGAAAAAGATACCCAAGCAAAAAGTAGAATTTACATAATAGCATAGATAAATAGGGTTATGAAACTACATTAGACACCAACCAGAAACTCATTCTTCAACAAAAAATGTGACCAACAATGTCAGACACCCCTCAAACAATGGGGTTTCTTCCTTTCCAAAGCAATTCTAGAGACAACTTCCCCCAAGACATGTTGTGTATCGCCAGTCTTAGTGATCTCTAATGTAGAAAACTAAGCACTTATAGAATGAAACTCTTTATGCATACCATCCAACAATTTCTCCATATCATAATGATGCTTGAGTAACTCGGCCTCCAAAAAGAGCTTAAAGGAACAATTTTTCCTTTAAACCATATCCTCTAACTTTTGAATAGAGACCAAAAGCACTTGAGCTCCTTCCAATAACTTGTCTAACATTCTCCAAAATCGCCAAAGAGTATGCCACCTCTAAACAATAACCCAATTCCCAAAGAACTATTACTCTAATAAGAATTCTCCACACTCCTATACCAACATGAGTTAATGGTACTTGGATCATCTAAGAGGCCAACTGTTTCAATAAATAGACATAACTGAGGCATTAACATGAGCCAAATTGCAACAAGAATTCAAAAGCCATCACATAATCCTCAACAAGGCAAAGAATTGATAGATAGTGAATACCACATGACATAATAATTAAATCCATCCCACTTCTCAATAAACTAAAATCCACAACCAAGGAAATCCACAATAAATCCCACTAGGAATGAATTAAATAGAAAAAATTCCCAATTCTAGAGAGTAATTTTACATTCCACTTATAGATAATAATAAGACATTGGGAAGGAACCTTGAGGATCTATGGCTAGAAAAGGAGAGGTCATTGGATCTCAAGGAACTTCCATTTCTGAAGATGAACCGTGTAATGGAATGAGTGGGTGGAACATAGCCACAAACCAATTCTAAGGATTTTCCCAATGATGATAGAATTATTTAGGGGATAATTGCTTCTTGGGATTCCAATCGCGGTTTAGGAATGGTGAAAATTGAAAATACTAAGGTCCACTTCCAAATTGCCCCAATTAAACCTTGATAATTTGGCCATGGCTAAGGGATGGGAAAATTTCTAAGACTCTGGTCCAATTCCAAACTATCTTGACACATAGTAGATCCTTTTTTAGCCAATGTTTTCCACCAAAATCGATTTCCAATACACATAGAAGAGATCCAACTATTCAATATGAGAGGAATAAATAACAATCCTCTATAGCAAGGGAGAAAAACCGGAGCATGTCACCTTCTTATCCTTAGTCATTTTGTGGATAACAAGCATTAAATCTCTTGAGACTAATAGGCTAGGGATTTTCTTTGCAATAGTTATTTCCAAACCTTCCCATAGAGTGAGATAGCTAGCTAGGTTGTTAGTTGATAGGCCTAGTCCCCATGCATATTGTGATACACTTTTTCCATTAGGGGTGAATAAGGCCCCTCCCACTCCTTCCTCCTCTAATAGAATGCATTTTACCAACTAAAGGAAAGAAGAAAGTTACAAAAGAATAAGTACATATAATGCAAGCTCTAGAAGAAGAATATATAATGAAAGTAAGATAAGAATAGAAAGATTCAATTATCCAATAAATCAAGAGTGCAGTTTAATTCAATCTTCTAATCATAGTCATGTTGATGGTAGAAGTCAAGGAAGAGGAAGAAACAACCAAATCAACAATATTTTAGGACACCTCATTATCCTCCTAAGAACACAATTAGTCAATGAAATATGAAGATATCAATCAAGTAAGGTGAAAAACTTGTCCTCGGAATGGGAATCATGCAAAAGAGTATATAACTTAAGTTACCTAAGGATAAGCAAACCTTTATCTCAAAACAAACATTCTAAGTTACATGCTTCAACTTCAACATATTATGCATATAAGAAAGAGAATGATTTAGAATATGTGTTGATGTTTATTCAAGAGTTACGTTTTGAAAATTCAATTACCATGAGAAAGTTGATTAAAAATGATTATGAAGGTGATTGGATACTTGATACAAGGGCTACTCAATGGACATTCCAAAACTGATTATTTTTGGACAAAGTGGGATATGCAACTCAATTTTATATTTCTTAGGGTTGACAGAACACATACTCAAGGAAATTGATTGATTGAATTCTCTCTTCCATAGATTAGTAAAATATATTACACTCTAATGTTTGGTATATTCAAACATTCAATGAAATCATTGTTTTTCTTGGTCTTAATTAGACAAGGCTTTCATAAAAATATCATGGAAGAGGACTTCATCAAAATCAAATTAGTAAAGGAATTTTTCAAGACAATAATGAATGGTTATGAATATTGAAAAAATATATATATATGAAGCACATTAATTTCTCACAAGTAGGATTTTGTAGCATTGATAAATTTATACCCTAGCTCCTTAAGATTAGAAAATTATAGAATTAGGAATTTGTATTTGAAATTTTAAGTAAACTTAAGTCATAGGATATGGTTAAAGGGTTGTTTTCTTTCAAAAAGGAAACTACTAAGTCTGAAGCATGTATCATTTACAAACCAAAAAAATATCCATTTTCACATGTACATGGTAAGAAGATATATGTTTCTAACATATACATAGTGGCATATATGATCTTATGGAATCTTATTTAGGAAGATGCATACACTTCATTATTTTCATTTCAATGATTTTACAAAGATGACTTGGGTATCTCTTGAAATAATTTCAATGACTATTAAAAATAGAATCAAAAGGTATTTAGCAAACTCTTATACTCCACAACATAATGTGATCAACTAAAGAATGAAAAGAACTCTCGTGAGAATCAAAACATCTATGCTACATTTCAAAGGGTTAAGTATGAAATATTGGGAAAAAATAGTTCATATTGTTGTGTATGTAACGAATTAGTCACCAACATCAACCTCAAATGTAATCATTTCATAGAAGCTTGGTATGGTACTAATCATTTAGTTAATAATCTTCAAGTTTTTGGCTCCACTTGTTATGCCTTAATTTCTAAAAAATAGACTAATTTGGGAAATCACAATATGAATTGCATAATCATTGGATACTTCCATGAAAAGAAAGGCTATTAGTTTTTATCCAATAGGAAATTTATTATTATAATATATATTGTCTGTGATGAAATTAAAATTTAAACTACGGAAAATTGATAATATTCTTAGCTATTTATAAAAGTGGATAACTAGGGATAAAAAAATCCATCAAAGAAAACAAATTTGGATTGAAAAAAGCATAGCCCCCAACATGAATGTTAAAAAATTAGAAAATCCTTCTTCAAATGATGATTCCTCTTCAAATCATATGAAAAGACTTTCCCGTAGGCTCATAGCAGACTCAAATGGTTCATAAAAACACTGAAATATGTTCATACAAATGAACAAAACAAAATAGGAGCTACAAGTTTCCAAGCATCTCAATTTGATGTTTCCTTAATCGCTCATGCTTCCATTAAAGCAACTACTTTTGCAGAATCAATGAAACATAAAGAATGACAACAAGCTATGGTGGATCAATATGATATGGTATTTGTAAATGGAACATGGAAACTTGTTTATTGTCCAACAAATATCCCATCAATTGAAAATGGTTTTATAGAATCAAGTATAAATCAAATGGTGAAGTTGATAAGTATAAAGCAAGACTTGTGGCAAAAAAAAATTCTCAACAATAAAAAATTAACTATAAAGAAACATCTGAACCATGTTATGGTGAAATATAACACCCTTGTGCAAATCCTTATTAGGAAACCTAGATCAAGTGCAACAATGGGAGTGTCACCAATATGAAGTTATCAACAACTCCCCTTGTTTTACTAATTCGCACAATCCAACCAACAAAAGACTCTCTAGTAGATCTTATGGATCAAACAACCCAATTACATTAAGCTAAGTTCCCCTTTAGGGTTCTCTTTTTCCACCTAAGGATAAGAATAAGAATTAGGATTTTGGGTGGATTAGAGAGCAACTACTAGACTTGAGTTCAAACTTTCCTATGGATCAATATAAATGCTTATTTCAACCAATAGAGGGTCAAATAGGTTCCTAAACACACAGAACTAATAATTTATATTTGGTTGTCATAAACTAACTCTTTAAATCATAATTTGTAGCAATATAATAATTTATAATAGTAGAAGATTTGGTCCCAAAAAATATTGTAATAAAATGTAAAATGAGGGCTAACAATATGAGTAAATAAGAGAATAAATTAAAGCAATTTCCTATGTCTAAAAAGGCATGTCACAACACCTAAAATCTAGACATTAGCCCTAATTAATGGTTGAATTTGTACAATAAATGTAAATTTTACTTGTTCAATCAATTCCAAACAATTCCTAACCCTAGAACGTTAATGTCTAAGTCAATAATTGTTGAAAATATATGACTTTGTTGTAAAAAACCCCTAATTTAACCTAAATCAAAATAATAATAAAAATGGTTTTAGGGTTTTAAGTACTTTCACAAGAGAGGACTAGTGCCTTCTTAACCTAGAGCTAATGGAGTCTAGGAACATAAAATATTAGGGGAACTTTATAGTAGAAAAATTATTTGAAAGAACTGGGGAAAGTTAACATACCTAGCCTACGGTTTGAATCAAGGATCTTAAATTTTCAAAGATAGAGTAATGAAAGGAGCTAACATTCCACTTCCTCAAAGTCTTGGGAAAATGTTTGGTTTAATAAGAATCAAGAAACAAATATCATGTTAATTTGATTAATACATGTGTCATCCATCCAATAAAACACAAAAACAAGATAAAAGAATTATTGATTTGAGGCTTCCGCGATTTATATTTTGTGTGGTGTCATATTCTGGAGTCATCGCATTGACATTTTTGGAATCGACATTTCAAACCATCCTCTGTGGTTCATCATCATGATAGATCCATGAGTGAATAAGCCAGAACTCAACAAGGTCAATAAATAAAGGTTTTTTACCATGTATTCATCCAAGCTTCACCATAAACATCATTGGAAAAAGATCAAATATAGAACCAAGAAGTCCCTAAGTGAGTCTCTCAACTAGTGCTTCATAACAAACTAGAAAAGATTTATGTAATGCAAGAGAAGTCCATCTCTCTAATTGTGCAATGATGCAAAAGAGTTAAGTTCTCCCATATTTATATTAGGAAAATTAAGCACTTTGGATAAATTATGCTTAAATTCCCTAAAAAAATCATATTCATGATACAAGGTGGATATGTCATTAACTTGACCCAAACATAGTCACATTCATGCTAAAACATAAAATAATATCCTCTAATTAACCACATATTTGAGTGGAAGTGCCTCCAAGCGTGACATTATCTCCAAATAGGGCTAAAATCAACCCAAAATTCTTGTCTCATCATGAAAAGGTGCATCTTCTCATCAAAGGGGCATGTTCTCCTCTAAAATTCACATCAAAGCATCCAAAAGGTGCCTCATTGTCCCATGAAAGTACCAAAGTAGCTCCACATATCATCATCAAAGGTATCAATCATCTAATAGGTGATGTCCTCAAGCTAGGGTATGGCATCATCCATCTAATAGGTGTAATATGCCTCCACAGGGATGTGCCATCATCATCATGTTCCATGTCATAAAGGGAAATTTCAAGATTCATCAAAAGGTGTTAACCGTGTTATAGCAATAAAAAGTTTTCAATGTCATCAAGGCTCCACTTACATCAAGCATGTTAGGATATTCTGACACATAGGAAATAGTTAAGTATAACTTAGTCTAGTATAGAGTTAGGTAAAGTGTGTTTCTTTACTATGTACTTTTGTAACTTACAATCCGACGGTCATGATATGTAGTGATCTGACAGTTCATTCTCTCCTCGGTATTACCGACACTTGATCCGTGGCTTAACACCCGATTGGTCCATGATCTTCTATTTAAAGAGCATGGAGGGTCATTTGTAGGTTAACTGTTCATGAGAGAAGCTTATGTAAATTTTCATTCTTTTATTAATAAATTGCCTGAAGTGGCCGCGTTGGCTCAAGCCGTGGACTGTTTCCCTATTTGAGGGTTTTAACCACGTCAAAAATATTGGTGTATTGATCTGTGATCTGTTTCTGAGCAGTGTCCTTTGGTGTTCTATCTGAGGAACTTACCCTATAAATTCCTACATGGTATCAGAGCTATTTGAGGGCCGCGTCCGTTGGTGATCCAAATCTAAAGTCGGTAGAACTGCATCTGACTGTCGTTTCCTAGATCTGTTGTTTCTGACTACTTTTGGGTTGAGAGGACTGCTCTGTTGTGTTAGGAGCATCCGTTCTAGTGAGAAACCCCTTTCGTTTCACGCGAAAAGGTTTCTGGTAGCCCTAGCTACGTCATTTTTAATATCTGGAGGTATATAGTGTTTATTTGCAGTTTCTAGTTATTTTCTCTCTGTTTATTATTTCGGTTTATTTAGCTTCTTTTTTTTATTACTGGATCTATACCTTTCATTTTTGCGTATGCTCTTTTCCCTGCAACTTGTGCAATCTGAGAAAATCAGAAACAGAGAGGAAGGATTTTTCTCATGCGTATGCTCTTTTCCGCTGCGCCTTAGTGTGATCTCGGAAAATCAGAAACATTGAGGAAAATATTTAGTTTATAGGTAAAG
Organism: Pinus taeda; assembly: GCA_000404065.3. Lineage (NCBI taxonomy): Eukaryota > Viridiplantae > Streptophyta > Pinopsida > Pinales > Pinaceae > Pinus > Pinus taeda. The sequence goes on from APFE031633258.1 coordinate 26,244, forward strand.
CTAACTTTAAGCCGTAAGGTTTGTTCTTTTTTGTATGTCCGTGTTTGGTTTTGTGTTTTTTGGTCACTGAAGCTTTGGGTTGCGTGCTTTCTTGAGAGAGCTCTTCCCCCCCCCCCCCCCTCTCTCCCTCTCTCTCAAACTTTTTGCTTAGCTCACTTGGTTCAAAGCTAATTTATGAGAGTAGAGGTCTTGGGTTCAAGTCTCCTTTTTGTTGGAAAGGGGGCGTTTTTTTCATTTCCGCACATTCCCGCACTTCGTTGACGCCTTCATCAACTTTTCTTCAAAAAGCCATAACTTCTTCATCCGGAAGCCGTTTTCAGAGCCGTGTTTTTTTAACTAGCCTAATTTTTCGAGATCTTTCCATTGGAACACTTAGTTCTAGTATATATAGCTTCAGTTTTTGTTAAAAGGAAATTCCATGCCAAGTTATTCTTGACAGCACCAACTACTTCCAATGGTGGTCCTACATTGTGGATTTACTTAGAAGTAAAGGTCTTTACAGAATAGCCTCAGGCCAGGAAACCAAACCGAAAGATGAAGATAAGGTAGCTAAATGGGAAAAAAGATCAAGCACGTGGGTTGATAGGAATGTCTATTTCTCCATATCTTAGATTCCATATTGGAACTTGATACTCCTGATGAAGCAATGAAGCAGATTACTAAAGTTTTTGGAATCAAAAATGAAATTAGAGCCCATCAACTTGAAAATGAGTTGCTTACATTGGACCCCAATAATTTTTCTTGCATTAAAGATTTTTTGTCCAAGTTCAAGACCCTTAGACTTCTCTTGGAAGGTGTTAAGGTTAAGAAAGAAGATAATAACCTTATCTATTCTATTCTTACTAAGTTGGGACCAGCCTACTCTGTGTTTGTTTCTATCTTCCATTCTACAAGAGAAGCCTTCATTTCTCAAAGACAAACCTACAAGCCCCCTTCCTTTGATTCTTTTTGTGATTCTTTAATAAGAGAACAAGAAAAACTCTTACACCTTGGTCTTCTTAATCTTGGAAACTCTTCTAAGAAATCGCTAACCGCCCAGCAGCAACCAAATTCAAAGAATCCTAAGAAGTCATATCCTAAAAGGAATGGTCCTAAACCAAACAAGGGTCCTAAGCAATTTCAGCCTCAAAATGAAAAATCATTTCACCAGAATGATAGGGCAAATAAAAACAAAAGGAAGAAGACTGATAGACATTGCCACTTTTGTAATTGAGATGGCCACTTAGAATCTAAATGCTTTAAGAAGATGGAAGCCTTGGAAGCAGCAATGACGAAGCATAACATCCATTTGGAGCACTCTTCAAATTCATCTTCAGGAATGGCACTTTCTGCATGTGGTTGTCAAGCATCTCGGTCTGGCTATGCACTAAATGTATCTTCTTCCTCTCATTCTCATGAGTGGCTCATTGATTCTGGAGCTTCTTATCACATGGCCAAAAACAAAGCCATGTTTTCTTCTTTAAATGATTGTAACACCAAAAATATATATGTTGCTGATGATAGATCTCTTAGTGTTGTAGGGACTGGAACTGTTCATATAGACAATGGTCAATTTAATAATTTATTATGTGTTCCAACCTTATCCTGCAACCTTCTATCTCTATATTAGATAACTCATTCAGGTGAAGGTAAAATCGTTGAATTTTCACCTCACGGTGTTATAATTAAGGACCTAAGAGATCCTAGACAGATTTTAGCTACTGGCATTGCTGATGATTCTACAAGGTTGTATAAGTTTCACAACTTTGGGTCATCAAATCGTCCCTTGGTATTTGTTGCTCATAACGATGAAGTGAGAAAACTTTGGCATGAGCAATTTGGTCACTTAAACTATCGCTCCCTTCAGAATCTATGTAAAGAAAATATGGTGACCGGTCTTCCAATGGTATCTTGCAGAGATGGTGTTTGTTCCAGATGTGTACTCAGAAAACATCATTGGGACAGTTTTGAAAAACATGCCTCTTGGCATGCCTCAACCCCTTCACAGCTTGTGCATAGTGATTTATGTGGTCCACTTCCAACTGTTTCCTTCTCTGGCTACAAGTATTTCTTAACTTTCATTGATGATTTCTCGAGACGCACTTGGGTATACTTCTTAA
>APFE031633258.1:32575-55313 GCA_000404065.3 Pinus taeda
TTGCTTCATTCTCTGGCTGCAAGTATTTCTTAACTTTCATTGATGATTTCTCCAGATGCACTTGGGTATATTTCTTAAAACTCAAGAGTGAAGTATTTAACATGTTCTTGGCCTTTAAGGCCTTTGTTGAAAAACAATCTGGACATCTGATTCTTAAGCTAAGATCTGATAATGGCGGAGAATATGTTAAAAACACCTTCATCAACTTTTGCACTGAGAATGGAATTCAAATGCAACATACTGTTCCATATATTCCACAACAAAATGGTGTAGCTAAAGGAAGAATCGCACCTTAAAGGAAATGGCTAATTGTATGCTTCAATCTAAAGGACTTAGTCTTAATTATTAGGCAGAAGCAATTAACTGTGCAAATTACATAATAAATCGCACTCCTACTAAGGTTTTAAAGAATATCACTCCAGAAGAAGCTTGGAGTTCCATTAAACCAGATGTAAGTCACTTTCGTGCTTTTGGAAGTGAAGCATGGGCCGCATCATTCCAGATGAAAACATAAAGTCTTTTAAAACCTAAGAGTGAAAATGTATTTTTGTTGATATTCTGAAGATGTAAAAATATAGAGCTTTATTCACTTAAGTCAAAAATGTTTATCATTAGAAGAATGTAAAAGTTGATGAAATAAATCGGCCTACGAGCCTTGTTCGGCGCATGTGCACCTCTCTCTATCTCTTCTACTTTGAACATATTTCTTCTTCAGATGATGAAAGCGAGGATGAAAATCCTCCCCCACCTTCTCAGGATCCTCCTTCAGCTCCTCCACTTACAACATGGGTCCGTGCTACTCGGGATGCAGCAGGTGATCTTGCCGGTGATCCTACAGATCAGCGTCGTACACGTTCTCAATTCGAAAGAGCCTCTTCTTTACTGGCTCAAGTCTCAACGAATTCTGATCCTGACACCTTTGCAGAAGCTTCAGTCCATCCAAATTGGGACGCAGCTATGAATGAAGAATATCGTTCATTATTGGCAAACGATACATGGGATCTCGTTCCTCTACCAAAGGGACGAAAACTTGTTAGATGCAAATGGGTTTACAGAACCAAATATGGACCAGATGGGAAAGTTGATAAACATAAAGCTCGACTTGTCGCTAAGGGCTTTTCACAAGTTGAAGGCATTGACTATACTGAAACCTTCTCCCCTGTTGCCAAAATGAACTCTGTCCGCCTTGTTCTTTCCCTTGCTGCCTCTTTCAAATGGGAAGTCCATCAGATGGATGTTAAATCTGCCTTCTTGCATGGGGACTTGCATGAAGAAATCTATATGGAACAACCCATTTGCTTCATCCAAACAGACTCCATCCTTGTATGTCGACTTAAGAAATCTCTTTATGGTCTCAAGCAAGCTCCTCAGGCCTAGTATGCCAAAATGGATAGCTTTCTTTTAGAATCTGGCTTTTCTAGGTGTTATTCTGACAATACTGTCTACACCAAGAAAGTGGGCAACTCTCTTATCATCCTTGTTCTTTATGTTGATGATCTTATTCTTACTGGTAGTGATCCCAACCTTATAAACCATGTGAAGTCCAGCCTTAAAAAAAAATTTGAAATGACAGACTTAGGACACTTACACTATTTTCTCGGTCTTCAAGTCTTGCAATCCAAGGAGGGTATTTCCCTTTCCCAGTCAAAGTATGCTTGTGATATTCTTCGTCATTTTCACATGGAAGATTGTAAGCCAGCTCCTTCTCCCTTTCAGTCTGGAGTCAAACTTTCAGTCTCTTGCACTTCTCCTGAAGTTGATGCTACCTTATACCGTCAACTTGTAGGAAAACTCTTGTATTTAACCCATACTCGTCCTGACCTTTCCTTTGCTGTTGGCCTTGTTGTTCGTTTTTTGCAAAACCCCCGTGAAAGTCATTGGAAAGCAGCTAAAAGAATACTTCGTTATGTTCGAGGTACAATACAGTTTGGGATTCATTACAGTGCCAAAGCAACTCCTCTATTAGTTTGTTTCACTGATTCTGATTGGGCTGGTGACCCTGATGATCGGAAGTCTACTGCCGGTTATGTCTTCACTCTTGGTTCAGGACCTATTACATGGGCTTGTAAGAAACAGGCTGCCATTTCTCTTTCGTCAGCAGAATCAGAGTATCGTGGTGCCGTGGAAGCTAGGAAGCCTTGTGGCTTCGTCAGATCCTATCAGAATTTGGCTTTGAGCAGCAGCATCCGACTACACTTTGGTGTGATAATCAAAGGGCCATTCAGCTTTGCAAAGATCCAGTTCAGCATCAGCGCAGCAAACACATTGAACTACACATGCACTTCATCAGAAAGCTCATTCATGACCATGTTCTTGAAGTGCAATATTGTTCAACAGATGATCAAGTTGCAGACATCTTCACAAAGGCTCTCAGAGAGGCGAAGTTCACTAAACTTCGATTTATGGTTGGAGTTCAGGAAGTTGTCACTAAGGGGGGATAGGCTCTAGTGCCTCCTTCCTTCTCCTATTGTGTCATATTTGTAAATCCTTCAATCCTATCCCAAGTTTTTCTTAAGGGGGGATGTTAGGATATTCCGAAACGTAGGAATAGTTAAGTATAACTTGGTTTAGTATAGAGTTAGGTAAAGTGTGTTTCTTTACTATGTAAATTTGTAACTTAAATCTGACAGTCACGATATGTAGTGATCCGATGTTTCATTCTCTCCTCGGTATTACCGACACTTGATCCGTGGCTTAACACCCGATTGGTCCATGATCTCTATTTAAAGAGCATGGAGGGTCATTTGTAGGTTAACTGTTCATGAGAGAAGCTTATGTAAATTTTCATTCTTTTTTTAATAAATTGTCTGAAGTGGCCGTGTTGGCTCAGGCCGTGGACTGTTTCCCTCTTTGAGGGTTTTAACCACGTCAAAAATACTGGTGTATTGATCTGTGATCTGTTTGTGCGCAGTGTCCTTTGGTGTTTTGTCTGAGGAACTTACCCTGTAAATTCCTACAAAGCATATGTGTAATGCCCTAGTGCCAAAGGGAAACATTCAAGATGTAAAGGGTGTTGAAAAATCAGGATAATTATAAATTAAGATAGATTTTCCTTCATGATAATTACTTGTGAGATTTGTTGGCATTATTACTATTGTGCTTTTTTTCTTTCATCGAGAAATTAGCATAATACAAGAACATGAAGATCACATAAAACTAAAGAACACAATATATAGGCACCATGTGAGACAAAAACCCCTTCCCAAGGGGAAAACCCAGAAAATTATCTTCTTATAGAATCGGATCAAATGAGATATCCAAGACCCATAACCATAAAAAACTTCCACCTCTAGATTCCAATTCAAGCCTTCCTTCCTTCCAACAGATCCATTAGTAAGAGACCAATAATAAGAGATGTACCAAGGAAGAACTTTCATAAATTCTGGCTCAAAAAGAAGTCCCCTCTTTTAGACTTCATCCCTTCACTTCTTCTCTATACTTTCTACATATTTTATACCATAATTCATCAAGTGTGTGTGTCCAAATGATCTCCATCCTCCCTCTTTTCATACTATTCTGAGGGGTGTGAATAGACATGTTCATTGCGCAAGGTTGACTTGACAGGTAGGCCGACTTGGCACCTAGAGGGGTTTCTACCCCAAAATTACATGTTTAAATTTTTTTTCCTTTTTCTTTACAATAGGTTTGTTGTCACTCACTACAAAATTTGTTTTCAGCTAACCAAAGTACACAAGCACATAAAGGTTTTCAGCCATATTCTAAGCCACCACTCAAAGCTAAATCAAACCTCCTCTAATAGATAATGCGTGGATCTAGATCTCCAACAGTATATGGAACTCCTCAAATGGACTCGAGACTCAAAAGTTATAGCAGATTGAAGTTACCCTTGAAAATCATAAGTCAAGGAGAAAATTCCTTAGGGTAAAATCCCAGGTCCCGACATATCGGAGATCTTGCATATCAGTGATCGACGAAACCTGAATGTCACAGCTCCTATGTTAAAACCCCGATTGGAAACCAATGATAAGGGGGCTTTGATATGAGTTTTGGCCCACGATCAAGAGGAACTTAAAGAACTAGGCGCAAAGAGCATTTTACAAAGAAACAATAGCCCCCGGTAGAAACAAAAGGCCTTAGTTCCTTAAGGCTAAGCACTAGGTCACAACCCTTGGTCTTATGGTTAGAAATGTGGGAAACGCTAAGGAGAAGAGGCTTGTCATATCGGAGGTCGACAATCGAAAAATTTGAACACTGCACCACTGTGAAGTTTGCGATATGGAATCGCTCCTATAAGGAAGTACAAAGCTTTAAAGGCATATGGTTTGGGAATTGCAGTATTGAATGAAGGCACGGAACAATTGGAAGTTGATGGGCTAATCCTATGGAAGACCTTGGGACAAGAAACCAAGGATTACATGGGCAGCATAAATGAAATAGACTATTTCACGTGTACATCTTCTTGGAGTAAATGGAGGTATGGGGACTCAGGAAGACTTAATGGCTTAGCATGGAGCTCCACTCAGTCATACAATGAAGGACTGTTAGGAAAATCTCCACTTCTACTATGTGACAAGTCACCACTGTTGATCACTACCAACTCCATAGAGTGGTGAAGTCAGGCAGTTAAGGTGAAAGCGACAGGAATCGACCGAGTAGCTAGAGGGAAACATCGTGGCAGAGAAGTGGCCCTGATCAAGGGAATTCATAGGAATGACAAAAGGATATTTTCCTCAGTCATCTTTTAGCTTTCCTTATTTCTATTTATTTTGTAATTTCTGTGTATTTTCAAGAAAGGAATCAATTCCTAGTAATAATTTTAGGTTGCAGAGCTATCACACGCCGAGAAAACTAGTCTATCAAACAGCTAGCCCATAGCTGAGATAGTTTTTAATTGATTCAAAACTCCCCCTCTCCTTATAAATAGGGGGAAGAAACACTTAATAGAGGTTACGAAATTCTACAACCGAGGGATCCAAATTCTATGATTCCACTTTTGGTTCTATTTTCCTGTTTAGGACGGACTTGAGCTATGTATTTCTAAATGTAAATGGACTAGTGAATTGAAATCATTTTGAAGGATGAATGAAACTCTTTGGTGATTCCAATAAGAGAAATGTGTAGTATGTTTCCCCTTTCTTTATCACTTCAGGTATGTTTTTATCCCTCTAAAATATTGTAATGAAGATGTTAGATTCACTCTTATTCATGGTTGTATATTTTGTTGCTAATTAGTAATAGTACCTGTGGTAATTACATATTTACTTGTGTTATTTGATAGCCTACAATACTTGTATGAGCACATCTTTACATATGCTAATTAGTAACAAATGTATTCATGATGTATAGATCTTGGGACCTTAATTAGCGCTCCACTGTTTATGCCATTCCACCTCTTTAGTCTTCCATATTTCTGTTGGAATATTGTTTCTTAGGATTTTATATTATTGCCAGACCTATGCATTAGATTCCTTCCTTTCTCTCCTCCTCTTCATTGTACTGTAACTCCAATATTAAGCTACCTATTGTTGTGTGTCGGACACCAAAACTAGACATTTCTCTTTGGGATTGGCCCATTTTACCCCCTGAGCATTTGGATCCATGTATTGGCTTGACTTTACCTTATTGAAGGCCTCTTTAACCAAGCCCCCTTTATTATCTTTTCAAACTACGTGAAAATTGGAGTACAATAGAAAACCAAATTGATAATCTTCCAAAGCACTACTCTCTTTAATATGTCCTAGGAACTGGTCTAAAATCAACCCAAAGGTTGTCTTTAGGAGGCTTTTCATATCCCCTGAAGCGTTGCTGCTATAAGTGCTAGAAAAAGCGACAACATCTTTCTGGCGCCATTTTCGGGGAATGATTTAGAATATTTATCCCTGGGTATGACAAATATTTACATTCCCTCTATCAGGTGAGAAAGGGAAGCGTGGGTTGAATATCGCTCACCCTGGTGACTCCACTATTTCAATATTATGGTAAACATCCTGGCAACTCCATTATTTATAGCTTTATTTGATCATCTTGTCTTTCAAGAGGCCTCGTACTCACTTTTCTGCTTAAAAACAAAAAACTTCCCCTACATATGAACTTGATATCACTCACCTAAAGGGGTTTTCAAAATGGCCATTCCTGCATTCTATGCCAACAAATTTTCCCCACTAGATTTTTCTTCTATTCTTGGTTATCCCAATCATGTCCCTTCATTTCATGAATGGAATACCTATTTCCTAGATTCAGTGGAAACACATATAGAAGGTCGGACCAACACCTCAAGGACTTTCATGAATGCATGGAATAACAAGGTATTTTTCTTAGAGATGTACAAATGAAATTATTCATGTATCCTTTAGATGAGGATGCTAGAGTTTGGTATAGAACAATACCTCATGGTAGCATATCTTCCTTAAAGAGATTTCACATAGCATTCAATCATTACTGCAAAATATTATATCCACCTGGTGCTTTGTTTGAAGATTGTTGTGCACATTTTGATGTTGAAAATAATCCCGAGGTTAATGATCCTGCTGGAGATTTTTGTAGGGCTCCTCTCCAAGAATACATATACCGACATCAAGAATCATCACCTAGTGATCAAGAAAGAGAAGGAGACAACATCGAGCTATGAATAAGCTTTGCTGCAAATAAACCCTCAGAGATCCTATTCATCTGAATTTTATGATTCTCCTTCTTATGATGTGTATGACTCCGATGGAGAGTCAAGTGATGTAGAACCACAATAGTCTCAGTTATGGGAAACTGCACAAGAAGAGGAGGCCCACTAGGAGGTCAACAAAGAGGCTCCAGTTTATAATTAACATCCTTCACCTGGAGAACAAGTTCAAGAACCTCCTCTGATTTATGCTTCATATGATTCGCAGGTGGATGAGATGGTTGTGGATTTTCAAAGGGGTCTACTTAAAAACAAGTGGGGAGAAGGCTTCCAGCAACAATTTTTTCAAGAAGAGCCCAAAGCTAAAGAGTCAAGCATTGTCTATGGCTTCCTTGTGAAAAAAGATTCATTCTTGGAAACTGTTCAAGAAAGTGTGGTAGGTGAAATTTTCCCTCACCAGTTCTATGACCCTGTAGCTAACTACATGATGAAATTATTAGGTCAATGGAAAAGGTTGTTTCTGGAGCATGTATCAAATTTTTTGTTTGAATATTTTTCATGGTGCATGCTTATTTTGATTTTTGAACTTCAGCAACATGGAGGCATTAGGTCCAACACCTAAATGTTGATCTTGTACCATTGGAGGGTTAACCTCACTTAGGTGAATTGATTTCCTATACATCAGTAGAAGTTGTACATAAATAAGCTCATCGGCTGAGCATTCAATTTCCAGTTGTTAGAATTCACATTTTTGCATTTCAGTTTGATGAGGAAAGGGCTCCTAGAAAATAAAGTTTCATCAAGATTTTATGGTCATATAAGTGCATTATAATTTTTGAATACATGCCCAATAGTAAATGCTACTAGTCTGTAGGTTCTCAACACCTTTCCAGCAAGGCACTATCCCCAGTTGCAACCAATGTTGTCACTCACCACAAAATTTGTTTTCAACTGACCAAAGTACACAAGAATAGAAAGGCTTTCAGCCATATTCCAAGCCATAGAAGCACTGAAAGCTAACTCATACCTCCTCCAATGGATAATGCTCAGAATTATCTTTCCAACGGTATATAGAAATCCTTAAATGGACCCCAGAATCAAAATTTATAATAGATTAAAGTTACCCTTGAAAACCATAAGTCAAGGAGAAAATGCCTTAGGGTAAACTCTTGGGTCCTGGCATATCGGTGATCCCTCATATTGGTGATCGACGATTAGCAAAGCCTGAATGTTGCAAATCCTATGTTAAAACCCCAATTGGAAACCATTGATAAGGGGGCTCTGATATAAGGGTTGGTCCACGATTAAGAGGAACTTAAAGAACCAAGATCACAGAGAAAATTACAAAGGAACTGTAGGTTTTAACCCCATACAAAAATTATTTGCATACGAATTCTAAAACAGAAAATAAACAAAGGTAAGAGCATAAAAGATAAAAGAAATATACATAGATATTTTCCTGTCTATCCCAAAACTGGGACTACCAGATTGATTTTTCATTATGTTCCTTTCAATGTTACAATACATATATATACATGATGAAGCATCCAATACACCGAAAACCATCGCACCCAAAAACATGTGCGAAAACCATGCACAAAACCATAGGTAGGTCTGCCCACCTAATATAGGGTCCAAAAAAAATTTCCCAGGGGCGTTGCCCCAGACCCCATAAAGGGGGGCTAACCGCCCCCTTCAAACCCTCTGTGACACCCCCTGTTGGCTTATAAGGGCTTGACCTAGATTCGGAAGAATTATTTAGCCAAACAAATCCCGCAGCTACTGACCCTTTCGGCAATAGCCTGCGAAGTGCCAACTGAGGTCTCACACGAGGTAGCAGGGGAGGGTAATGGAACCAGGTTTCCGCACCCTGGGGATGTCTTGGATGTGGTTTGGGGCTTGCACACTATTCTGTAGCCTCGTGCTACGCCAGATCTGTGCAGATCGGAATACCCTCATCACACTTATTACAGATGGAATCACTTATTACTGGTTTGATTTAGTTAAAACAGTCTTTAAGAAAACATTTATTACTTTTGGTTACTTCGCACATCAAGATTAATCCAGTTCACATGAATTCAACCAAAGCAAATGCATAAATCATAACAATTAATTTATCATAAAAGAGTACAGTTGCAATCAACACAAAATTCAGAAGAAACTTATCTTTATTATCAATCTTCAACAACACATCCAGATCCACCCTGCACACTCAGCTGCAGGGGTCCATGCACACATTTGCGGACTTTCCAGGCCTCTATGCACACAACTGTAGAGCCTCTACCTTCTACCCTACTCTCTCGACTCAGACTTACAGGTGATTTCAAGTTATTTCCTTTCAAAACCCATTACATTCCATCTTTATCCAAAACTACTTTCCCTCATAGAGCCCCGCTCTATTTATACTTTCCCTTGGCCCACAATCTCTCTGCAAGCCGACTCCATTACTATTTCTTTACATTATTTTTCATCGGACTAACCTTTGACTCAACCTAGTATAGTTCGCACTCCGTGCTTTCTGCAGAGTCTTTTACCCTAATATTACCCAAAATTTCGAGCTTCTCACCCCATACTCATTTCACGGGGCTTGCGCTACCCAACAGTCCCCCAACAAAATCATCGTGACTCGTCTTGAGTCACTTACTGGTGTGGCTAAATGCTCAGTCTTGGCTTCATGGTTCGCTTTTCATTGAGTGGCACTCGTCATCCAGTTGCTCCTACTTTGTCTCCTACAATGCTTTTCCAACTTCAGTGTTTCTACCCCATCTTCACAATTGATGATGCTCATTCTGCTCTGCTCGGTTAACTTAGAAAATCCCCTCTGAGGATTTTAGCGCGAGCGGGGAGCCACATACAGGACCTCCTTGTACCACCGTAATCCTTTCCGACTGACACATCTTCTCTTCACACCATCCGCTACAAATTTTGTTGCAATTTTGCGAGACCCTAGCTGATGTCTACCGGATCCTACTTGTCGAGAACCATCAGAGGCAAATTATTGACTGCATCTCCACCCATGGTCATTGTCTATCCATCCTTTTGTTGTTTTGTTGTAACGCGCCATCCTGCCCCTAGGCGGGGTGATGGCATCTGGACCAATTCTACTTCGCATTCCCTGTTTTCTGGTACATCCCCTACTAGTAATACTATAGCCTGCGGGATACCCGTAGCTAGAAATACCAGACTCAGCAGAGAGTCCTGCCCCCTCTTTGGCCATGTTACTATCTTTGGGTGCTTGCCGAGTGTAGAGATGCTGAACAGCTCCATCTGTATTTCCAAAGCATAGGTTGCACAGTGGATTCCCCATGGTGATTTATAAGCCATGCAAAATTCAAATTCCCAGATTAGCGCTCGTTCCAGCTCATGTAACCTTCCCGTGTAAAATCTGTGGTCGATCATTTCATATCTGGTTCATACTATGGCTCTTATTTTCCTGTCGCTCGCTCCCTTTTGCCATAATACAGCTGCCTTGTCATGAACAATGGTATTAACGGTCATCATTCCTTGGAGCGGCGCACCCGTGTGGCTCTGTCCGCAGAACCACGCTCTTGATTGTTGGCCAATTGTACATGCACCCTGATTGTTATAGAAATATTTGGGCACTGTAACCCCAATCACATATGTCCATAAACCAAGGGCTTCTGAGTCCCTAAAAGTGTTGTGTCATGCCCTAAAGGAACAAGGTTAGCTGATTACATCATCTCCCAGAAGTTCTCCACAGAAAACTGCTCAAAACTAGTCAAAACTGGACCATACAGATTGCCCGGTGTTAAGGGTGTGATGCATCTCATCTACTCAGTGTAAAAAGTGTGATGCATATTGGAAAGCCCTTCTGTAGGGTGTGATGGGCGAGAGTAGACAAATGGCAGAGATAGTTTGCAAGGTGGATGATCATGGAATCTTCCAGAAACTTCTCCTATGACACTTTCCTCTCTTAATTCGCCAGGGATGAGTAAGAGATCATCAATCTCAAGTGGAATCAAGAACTATCAGAGAGAGCCACTAATCAAAATCCAGAAGCTGACTCACCCTCTTACAATCATCTATATATGGATCCCTATCCCGAGATCCAGAGGCTAGAATATGTATCTTGTAAGAAGTTTGTTGTTTTCCTGGTGGAATTTCATAGTGTTGGGTGATCTAAGATTTTCATGAGGTGAAGAAGGCTTTCATGCTGGGAGGATGACGCTGGGTCAGATCAATGGGTTGTAATCCTCTCTTCTAATCTCTACATAAATAAAGCTATTCAAGTTTTCCTCCACATTCTTGTATGTTTGCTAATATATGCATGTATATGATCAATATATATTTGGTCTTATATTGTTTATGACTGTAGATCTCTGCACTTGAAGTATTTATGCTGCTTTGACTTTATAGGGTACTCTTTGAAGCAGAGTGGTCAAGGGAGGAGCGGCAAAGATCTGTCAAAGGGGAGAAGGAACAAGCAGAGAACCAAGCAAAAGATTGAGGTTGGTATTCTTTGCTCTTCTCCTATCTACTTCTCGTAAAGGAAAATGAAAGTAACTTTAATCTATTTGTTTCTAAGATAGCTACCTATCTTAGTGGGACTAGAAGCTCTGCATAGACACTAGATTTCCCGATAACACTAATACTGATGCATCTTTTCCTCAGACTGCTTTATCGTCCCTCGCTCTCTTTCAACTGGTTGGAGCGGTGAAACTCTCTGTGGAATGGTTAGTCAGGCAGTCGGCCTGCCCATATAGAGCTTTAAGTGACTACCATTCACTCTTCCCGGGAAGGGGTCTCCGTTGAGCTTAGCCAGCTGAATTGCACCCCCATCAGTTACATCTTGAACAACATAAGGCCCTAACCAATGCATACGACGTTTACCTAGGAATTTTTCGAATTTACTGTCATATAACAATACAACGTGCGCACCTTGATATGGTGATCATGCCATGCTTTCTCGCGTTGTTTCTGTACCTATTGATGAAATCCCGCCAGAAATTGTTCTTCATCCAATTCGTTGAGTTGTGCGAGCCTTTCCTCCAAAGCCCCATGATCTTCCATTCCTGTGGTTGTCATAATCCATAGGCTGGGCACGATATATTCCATAGATATCATGGCCTCCTTACCATAGACTAGTCGAAAAGATGTCTGTCCTGTCAACTTTTTGCACATGATTCAATATGCCCATAGCACAGCAGGGATGCGCAAGGCCCAATCATTCCGTCACGCATTGCAGATCTTAGTCAGTGTGGTTTCCAAAATTTTGTTGAATGCCTCAATGGTCCCATTTGATTGGGGATGGTATGGCGTGCTCTGTTGGTGATATATTTGGAATTCTTCAGTGAGCGCGTTGATGGTTTCGTTCAAAAAATGTGTTCCTTGATCACTCATGAGAATCTTAGGACACCCAAACCTAGTCAACACATTCTCGAACAGGAACTTTGTCATTATCGTGACTGTGCAATCCTTAACTAGTTATGCTTCTGCCCATCGGGTAAAGTATTCGATAACAGTGATGATATAGCACGCGCCCATCTTCCCTCGTGGTTCAATAGGCCCGAAAAATTCGATCACCCATTTCTCAAATGGTTGTAGTGTTACTTGTGGGTGATGTGGCATTTCATCCCTTTGTGATGGTTTGCCTGTTTGTTGGCATACATCGCAGGCCCAGCAATATGCTTTTGAATCTTGATATAGGGTGGGCCACCATAATCTGTCGTGAAGAAACTTCTAGGTTGTGGCGCGGCCCACATAATGTCTGCCAGCGACCCCTCCATGTGCTTCGGCAAGGATTTGTTCTTGCTCAAACTCTGGTACATATCGGCGTAATATCTCATCATGGCCCATCTTATAGAGATGACGGCAATCACAGTGAAATCTGCTGCTCGTGTCACCAATTCTTTCTTTGGTTGCACCGAATACCCTTGCGGCGCAATGCTGATAGTCAAAAAATAGATTATATCTTCAAATTGGCCATCCGCAATGCGCACTACATACAACTGGGCATCCAGGAGTCCTTCTTCTAGATTCGTTGTTTCCTCACCCATCTCAATCCAGGATAAGTGGTCTGGACCCGCATTCAGATGTCTTGGCTTTACAACAACCTCAAAATCATACTCTTGAAACAACAGCAACCAACGATAGATGCGCCCCCCAACACAGGCTTATTCACTAGGTATTTTAGTGCAGAGTGATCAATATACATCTTAAAATGTCCTCCAAGCAAATAATGATGATACTTCTAGAGTACGTACAGCATCGCCAATCCCTCTCGCTCAGTAGTAGAGTAATTTTTCTCGGCTTTTGACAACCTTCGACTTGCAAATGCAATCAGGTGGTCAACTCCCTTTGCACCTTCCTGAGTAAGTACTACTCCTAACGCGATACATGACTCATCGACATGCACATGGAACTCTACATCCCATTTTGGAAAGATCAAGATAGGGGCAGTTGCCATATTTTCCTTAAGCAATTCCAGGCTTTTGTTACATTCCTCGTTCTAGCAATACGTGGCATCCTTTTTTAACAATTGCTCCATTGGTGCCATGATCTAGGCGTAACCTTTTATGAACTTCTGATAGTACCCCATGTGTCCCAACGTAGCGCAGATCTATTTGACACTACGCAGTGCTTGTAGACCTAATATGACAACAATCTTTGCTGGATCCACCATCGGGCCTTGCCTACAAACTATGTGACCCAACAAGTTCCCGAAAGGAACAAGGAATGTACACTTCTTTAGATTGAGCACAATCTAGTGTCGAAAGTAGGTATCCAACATTAATATTAAGCTCTCAGTATGTTTCTTAACCAAACCAAAGAGGGTCCAATCATCAAGATAGACTTCCAAGAATTTATGTATGAATTCCTTGAATACAGCTACCACAATGTGTGAAAATATTTCCAGTGTGTTCTTCAGCCCAAATGGCATTACTGAATACTGAAAGCAACCCCATTCCATACGAAACATTGTCTTGCTTCGATCCTCCGGTGTGATCTTGATCTGATGGTATCCAAAGAATCCATCCGTAAAGAATATGCTTCCTGCCCGCCCACATTTTCTAAGACTTCATCGGTAAAAGGTGTGGGAAATGGATCGTTAACACAAGCATCATTGAGTTTTCATAGATCCACGTAGATGCGGATCTCACCCTTGTGTTTCTTCTCCTGTACCACCATCAGACTTACCCAATCAAACTCCTCAATTGGTTCAATGATCCCGGCTGCCAGCATCTTGTCCAGCTCTTCTCATACTTTTTCTTTATATTTTGGATTCAATCGGTAAGGTCGCTGCTCTACTGGCTTCACATTAAGCTTCAAGGTTATCTTCATCATTCCTAGTTCACCCCGAATCCCTTTCAGCTCTGTAATCTTAGTAGGGAAGATGTCTCGATACTCCCTGAGTAGCTCGACAACCTTTTCCACGGTAGCATCATCCCAATAATTCCCAAGCGTAGCATACTTCAGTTCTTCCTTTGTCCCGATATTCACTTGCTTCATTTTTAATGGTGTTGTGACATCTAGATCTTCTATTTCGGGGCCGCACACTTCTTGACTTCTTTCAGATTCTGGTATATTGATGTCGCATGGATCATCCTCGTCCCCTTCTGCTTTTACATTGTAACATTCCAAGGCCTGGCTTAGCTGTCGCGACCAGTCTGGTTGCATGACTTCTTCTAGTTCAAGTAGAAACATGAAAATTGCGGTCTTTACTAGTTTTAATGTGTTGCCCACTGTATCCATCCATTGATCCTCAAAAAGAAATGTTGACAGAAACCTTTCGTGCAAGATATCCCACTCACCTGTGCCACATTGGAGCTCTGTTTCAGTATACCAATTCCTTGGGATGACATCTAAGGTATGATAAAATAGGTGTACCCATTCTGGTTGCAGCTCTTCACCATAGGCTTTGGTCCATTTGCTCAGATGTATGTGCGGATTTTCTTGTCCATCATATCTCTCCTTTAGTTGGAGTGTTGGCTTTCCAAATAGTATCTGCATCATGCACTTACAGCTTTGCCAATCTGTGAAAGTGCCTCCATGGGTACCTCACCATCTCACCGATGTCACACACAAGGTCCATTTGAGTACATCAAATCGATGGTACTCTGGTACTACGATATCAGACTTCTCCAAGAATTCATTTACTACTGTGAGCCTGTCATATACCGGCAGCTCACGCTCCTGAGCTTTAATGCAATATATGTATTTTGTCAGGATATTGCAGCTTGAAGTAGTTGCCCCGTTCATTCTATTTCGCCATTTCTCATCTTCTTCCTCCGAATCATCGATTTATGGTTCTGCGTAACCCTATGAAATTCTTTGTTCCTCCATTACCTTACCCTTTATTGGCCTTTTTTTAGCAATTTTGTATATATAATCCAAGGCTTCGTCTTGCTTTTCATCGTGCACAGGTTCCGTGTAGCGGGGACCCTTGGTTGGATCTAGCGGAACAACTATATGGCGTGACTTTTTCTCAAATATCATCTCCCTATGCTTGAAATTAATAATCCCATTCATGTTGATGGCCATGTCTATTCCCAACAACACGGGGTACGGGCTTTTCTTGTCCACTATCTCAATAACTTCAAAATCTGTTCTAATGCTTGCACCATCCATGTCTACGGTGATTCCTTGTAGCCTACCCAGGGGCAAGATCTTCTGCTAATTTTCCATCCATAATTGTATCGGAGACCAATGGAGTGGGGGCTTGCTGATATGCTCCCACGTTTGCTTGGGAAAGACATTTGCATCCGAACCGAGGTCTAAAATGACCTGATCCATCTCATAGTCACCAATCCGCGTTGTTAACTACATTTCTTGTCCGGTCCACAACGTCTGGCTCCCCATTCGTCGGACTATGTGAGGTTCTCCCCATCCTACATATTTGTTAATTACCTCCTGCAATCCTTTCACTGCCCTATTATTGCAAAGTAACTTTGTGCAAGTTTCTATGAAAGTTGTTAACATCGAGGGACCTTTATATGGCTTAGACTAATCTCCATCTAAGATTGCACCACTCCTCAGTACCATATTTACTTTAGGTTCTTCATCATGTGGTTCGGCCCTTATCATCTAGACATTTTATGTCATCGTAGGAGGTGATGTCCGTTTGTCGTGAATCTATGCTAGCAGCATAGGGAAATATAGCAGTTCATGGTCGAATTGTATGCAATAGGGACATGATACTCGAGTTGGATTTGTGCAATCCCATGCATAGTGCCCTGGTCCTCCATAATTGTAACAAATTAGTTGTCCTCGACCCCTTCCTAGTCCCATTCTGCCCCGTCCTTGGAATCCACCACGCGCAAACATTACAACTGGATTTTGACCTCGTCCCACAGTCTGTATTCAGTAGGTAGATGCCTGATCTGCCAACATTTGGCAATCTCTGTCCTCATGACCCAACGATCTACAAAAGTTGCAAAAGAGTTGCTGGGGGGTTTAATTGTATTAGGTGGCAATTATCCATGTTGTGTTTTCCTCCTGCTTGACAGATTGCGCACCAGAGCGGGGCGATCACGCTCGGACTTGCCTGTGCCTCTGGTCGCAGTGGTGCTGGTCCCCTCGTGACCATAAGGTTTACCGTGACTGGGCAATGGTCTTTATCATGTCCCTGGCCCCTACACTTGATGCACCACACTTCTTCCCGAACTTCCAGCGCCTGGTCTTATTTTAACTTTTGTATTTCCAAACACAAATTTTTGACTTGTGCTTGGATTTGCTGAACTCCCAACCCTGGGTCCTGTACCGGGGTTTCGTGCAACTGCATTGTTCCCTCCACCACTTCTTCTTGGGTTGAAATCTTCTGTTGTGACAAAGTCGATTTCAAATATGGCGTTAACGATGAGATAAGTCAAGCATGGTGCTATGCATCTTTTAGGATCATGTTGGCTTCACGAATATTGCTTTTTAACCTCTGATCCAGATCCCATGGGGTCTCACCAGGCATCATTGTGATTTCTTTGAATCCTACGACCGACTGCAACTCTAATTTTGGCCTGTTGAACTCCTTTTTTAACTCTGTGTAGATTTCCGTTATCCCTGTCGTTGGGTTGATGCCCGAATACTTCATATACCATGTTAGCACTCGGTCCTGCAGTGTGCTGACTAAGACAGATTTCTTGATATCATCATTCGTGATTTGCTGCGCATTCCATATTGAATTCAATACAAACCAAAACTTCTTCGGATCTTCACTTCCCGCTCCCTTGAATATTGGTAACTGGATGGCGCTTGCCATTACTACCGTCCTGATCTTTTGTCGCTCTTTCCTCCAGCGTCCCTGCCTTTCACACCAGACACCCCTTAGGCAGATCCTGATCCTGACAACGGAACCATTTTTTGTCTTATATGGGCTTGACCCAGGTTTGGAAGAATTATTTAGCCAAATAAATCCCACAGCTACCGGCCCTTTCGACAATAGCCCGCGAAGCACGGACTGAGGTCTGACCCGAGGTAGCAGGGGAGGGTGTTGGAACTAGGTTTCCACACCCTGGGGATGTCTTGGATGTGGTTTGGGGCTCGTGCATTGTTCTACAGCCTCACGCTACACCAGATCCACGTAGATCAGAATACCCTTCTTGCGCTTATTACAAATGGAATCACTTATTACTGGTTTGATCTAGTTAAAAAAGTCTTTAAGCAAACATTTATTACTTTTGTTCACTTCGCACATCAAGATTAATCCAGTTCACATGAATTCAACCATAGCAAATATAGAAATCATAACAGTTCATTTATCATTAAAGAGTACAGTCGCAATCAACATAGAATTCAGAAGAAACTTATCTTTATTATTAATCTTCAACAATACATCCAAATCCACCTTGTGCACCTAGCTGCAAGGGTCTGTGCACACAGCTGCGGACTTTCCAAGCCTCTGCACACACAACTACAGAGCCTCTACCTTCTACCCTACTCCCTCAACTCAGAAGTACAGACGCTTTCAAGTTATTTCCTTTCAGAACCCATTACATTCCATCTTTTTCCAGAACTAATTTCTCTCATAGAGCCACGCTCTATTTATACTTTCCCTTGGCACGTGATCCCTCCGCAGGCCAACTCTATTACTATTTCTTTACATTATTTTTGGGCAGACTACCCTTTGACTCAACCTACTATAGTTCACACTCAGCGCTTTCAGTGCAACGAACAGGGGGCTCCACCCCCCCTCTAACCCCCTAGTTAACTAGGGGGGATAGTCATGGAAAACATATAACACAACCCAACAGGAATGATAGACCCCAGCAGGAACAAAAGGCCTTAAGGCTACGCACCAAGTCACAGGCCTCGGTCCTATGGTTAGAAATGTGGGAAGGGCTAAGGAGAAGAGGCTTGTCATATCGGAGGTCAGCAATTAGAAAATTTGAATGCTGCACCACTGTGAAGTTTGCGATATGGAATCTCTCTGATAAGGAAGTACAAATCTTTAAAGGCATATGGGCTGGCAACTGCGGTATTGAATGAAGGCATGGAACAATTGGAAGTCGAAATGGGCTAATCCCGTGGAAGCCCCTAGGACAAGAAACCAAGGAATACATGGGCAGCATAAATGAATTAGACTGCTTCATGCGTATATCTTCATGGAGTAAATGGATGATCCAAATTGCATCTATAAAGAAAAATAAAGGAACCATGGTTGTATCAAGACGGGACAGACTTCAAAGAATTAAGAGCATCGATCAAAAAGACCTCTGAAACAGTGGTAATTAGTAGCCAGTGTGGAACGACGAGGACCTTGGTTAAAGCGCGCTGACTGAGGCCCATGGAGACTGTGCGAGAGGCGAAACTAGCTCCTGGGGAGCCCGGATCGGGAAACAGAGGGATTTTTTGATGTGCGATTAGTGCTTAAAACCCTCATTGTTGGACAAAAACCCTTAAGAAGGAGAGGCCTCGTGCACTCGGTCGCATGGGAGCCGAGAAAACGTGGGACAAAAGGCTAAGAGCTAAAGGCAGGACCCACTCCAAAAACCGATGGTATTGATCAGAGGCATCCTTGGGCGGTAAGCAGTTTTGGTGAAATTGGAGCGATTCCACTCAGCACCTGACGCATGGCAAGTGGAGGAGAGAGAAAACAACCACTCATCACGTGCTAATAATCGAGTAAGTCAACCGCACGAAATGAACGACTAGCTTCGGATCTGAGGGATCCAGATCTAACGGCTGAGATCATGCCCAATGGGAAGACCAGATTTAACGAGGGAATGAGCCACGGTTTAGAAGAATTTGAGGTCTACTTTGACTACCAAGGTGGTGGATGACTCATTCCACTGAAAAAGAACCGAATTGATGAAGCAAGCTGGCACAATTTGGAGGAGGAAAAGTGGCCACTCCCTGTGAGCCTGATGATGATGCTAAACAGGGAACTCCAAGTGCAGCTGCAAGCAGGCGATCCGATGGAGGTGGAAGAGGAATCGAACTGCCATGGGCTCGAATGGCTTTAAAGCCATGAACAGAGAACAGAAAGGACACACACGGAGAGGAAGAACCGAGGACAAAAGACAAAGAGAGAAGAACCAGTGAAGCAAAAAGCAAAAAGAAGACAAAATGTCGAGCTGACCAAAGGCAGCATCGAGCACTAAAGAGCTTGAGAGATTCAAGCCATCCCTGAGAGGATCTGTTAGACCAGAGAGGTCAAAAATATGGTAAGGAAAAGAGTTTGTGTACTCTAGTGGCTTGGGGAATCCAAGAACCACCCTACCAAGCCAATCTGTTTCAGGAGACTCATATTGAGCTCCTTCATTGTAATTCTCTGCTTCAAGACACAATAAAAGAAGGCCACCAATGAGAGCTGGACTAGAGACGTAGCCCTGGAGGATAAGGTGAACTCCTTATAAATTTCTTGTGTTCTTGTATTTGCTTACTGTGTTTCTCTATTGTTTTCCATTTCAAGTGTCTGTGTATTTGCAATCTGATCGATCTGTTGCCTAAATAACATAGACACACACCAGCACATGAGTCTGTAATACCTTCATTTAATAAATCTTTAACTGAGGTCACTCATAGGGTGATTATGAGATCAAGTGGTATCAGAGCTTTAGGTCGTAAGGTTAGACAAGCTTGTGTTGGTTTAGCTGTTGAATGCTCACTAGATCAAAGCTCAAATTAGGAGAAGGAGAGTTGGTCGAAACTAATCCTGAAATTGGAAGAGTCTATCCTCAGAAGACAATGTCAGAGGAAGGTTTTGTGGGGCCATACCCTTAATTCATAGAAATTTTCCTAGCTATAAAGTCTATGGTAGAAGAAATGTATAGGGACTTTAGAAAGCATAAGGATGAAGGTTCATCAGGTTCTAAACAAGACAAAGAAGAAGATGAGTCTCATTCCCATGACCAATCAAAAGGGAAAGGGAAAGAGAAAAACTTCCTCACACCTCCTAATAGCCCTGTGCATAATAAGAAAGCATCTTTGATCAAGCTATATGTTAAATTTGACTTGCCTATATATGATGGAGAGTTAAATACTGAAAAGTTGGACAATTAGATTAGACAAATTGATGTGTATTGCAGAGTACAGAACATCGATTCAGACAAGAGAAAAATTCTGCTGGCAAGCCTACACGTAGGAGGCACTGTGTTGGTTTGGTGGGAAGGCAGAACCCAAGCTGACATGAAAAGACATGGTAAGACTATCTCTGTCTGGAGTGACTTTGTTTCTGTAATCAAGAAGCAATTCTATCCATTGGCCTACATGCAACAAGCCATGATGAGTTGGAAAACTCTTCGGCAGTTGAAAGGGCAAAGTGTACAAGGGTACACTCAAGAATTTAGAAAGAGAGCATTGATTCTAGGGATCTCATTAGACTCACCAGAGAATCCTTTAAAGTACATTGGTGGTCTTCACAGCTACATGAGGCATACCATCCTCATGTTTAATCCCACTAGTATAGATGAAGTATCTGTACAAGCTACTCATCTAGAAGCTAGAGGAAAGAATGGAAATCCAAAAGTTGGGGGACCATCCCAACCCACAGCAAGCAAGAGCAAGGAGAAAAGAAAATAGAAGTGGAAAGAAAGGAAGGCAAACACTGCACAGAAAAGCAAAGCTTCATGCACGCATTGTAAAAAGGATGGGCATGATGATGAGCGTTGCTAGATTCCGCATCCAGAGATGAGACCTAAGAAGTCCGAGAGCAAGAAGAAGAGGACTGTTCTAGCTATCCAAAAAGATTTGGGGTCAGACTCAGAAGATGAAATAGCCATTGCAGCCACAGGTATAAAAGGTAAGAATTCTGAAGCATCTACTAGTAATTATACTCAATCTATTACTGACGAAGAACATGAGAGAAAAAGACATGAGCTTTTCCATATTCAAGTTGTTTCCAGATATCAAAAGATTTATACCTTGTTTGATAGTGGCTCACAAGTAAATTTGATTTTTGAAGCAATTGTAAAGAAATTGGGATTAGCAACTACACCTCACAAGAAACCATACCCATTAGGATGGTTGAATGATAAAGCACAACTACAAGTGACTAGATAGTGCAAAGTCAATTTTTCTTTTGTGTCAGCATTTGTAGATGAGGTTGAGTTAGATATAATTCCTTTGGATAAATGTGGAATTGTTTTAGGAAGTCCTTACTTGTATGATAGAAAGGCTATTTTCTATAGAGTTGGAAACAAGTATCTACTTGTTAAAGATGGAATCGAATACTTTGTAAGAGCTCACAAGCTCAAGAATAACTATACTCTCATAAACTCAGGGCAGATGAAAAGAATGATAAATTCATGCAAACAAT
This sequence comes from Pinus taeda, assembly GCA_000404065.3. Lineage (NCBI taxonomy): Eukaryota > Viridiplantae > Streptophyta > Pinopsida > Pinales > Pinaceae > Pinus > Pinus taeda. The sequence continues at coordinate 53,860 of APFE031633258.1, forward strand.
TCTTACTGATGGTTGTAAAGGAAAAGAAACCTGATAAAACCAATGTATTTGAGGGCTATGATGCTAAACAGCAAGCTAATTTAGAAAAGGTTGTTTCAAAGTATGATGTCTTGTTTCAAGAACCTAGAGGTCTGCCACCCAAAAAGGAAATAGTACATGATATTATTTTGCAGCAAGATGCTCCATTGGCTAACATTGGAATGTACAGGTTGTCTGCTTTATAGAATGCTGAAATCAAGAAGCAAGTGGAGGAGTTGCTTGAGAAGGGGTTCATCAGGCCTAGCACATCACCATGTGGGTCACCAATCATTTTGGTGAGAAAGAAAGATGGCTCGTGGAGAATGTGCATTGACTACCAAGCACTGAATAAGATAACAATCAAAAATCGTTATCCCCTTCCTCACATAGATGATCTTTTAGATCAATTGAAGGAAGTTGTTCACTTCACCAAGCTAGACTTGCACAGTGGATACCATCGAGTCAAAGTTGCAGAGCAAGATGCATGGAAGACTGGTTTCAAAACAAAGAAAGGATTATATGAGTGGTTGGTTATGCCTTTTGGATTGACCAATGCTCCTGCTACTTTCATGAGATTAATGAATGATGTAATCAAAACTTTTCTTGATGATTTTGTTATTGTGTATCTGGATGACATTCTGATTTTTAGTAAAACGTGGGAAGAACACTTAAAGCATGTTAAGCAGACATTAGATGTTTTGAAAAGGGAAAAACTTTATGTTAAATTCTCAAAATGTGAATTTGACAAAACATCTCTAAATTATTTGGGTCATATAGTAGGGGGTGGTGAATTGAAAATAGATCCCTCTAAAGTGGTAGTCATTGCAAACTGGCCTAAACCCAAGTCTGTTACAGAAGTGAGAAGCTTCTTAGGAGTAGCACAATATTGTAGGAAGTTCATTTCTAACTTTTCCTCAATTGCAGCTCCCTTACATGCTTTAACAAGATAGAACAAGTTGTTTCAGTGGGGAGGAAAACATCAGAAATCCTTCAACACCTTGAAGGAAAAGATTAGTACAGCACCTGTGCTAGCACTACCTGATCTACAAAGACCATTTGAGATCCAAACAGATGCCAGTGACTATGCCATGGGAGCAGTGTTGACACAACATAGTAAACCCATATGTTATCATTCTGAGACTTTTAATCCTGCAGTAGTTAACTATCCTACATATGATAAATAATTGTATGCAATTGTTCAAAGTGTGAAAAAGTGGAAACATTACTTAATGGGCAAAGAGACAGTAATACATACTGGTCATCAACCACTTCAATATCTACACTCCCAAACTAAGTTGCAGCAATCAAGACATTACAAGTGGATGGGTTTTCTACAACAGTTTCATTTAGTCATCAGGTATAAAAAGGGCATACATAACAAAGTTGTAGACATGTTATCTAGACCCATTATAAATGCATCTACTATACTTAAGCAT